>CM046448.1:12689994-12867494 GCA_025506515.1 Flaveria trinervia
ATTTTATTTTTGTAAGTTTTTTTTGGGGGGAAAAGTATACTATTTTATGACTGATGTAATTATGTAAGATTTTGAGATGTACAGTCATTTATGTTACAACCATTAATTCGGATGTGGATCCACTGGATAATATTGGTAGCGCTACTTAGGAAAATATTTTTTGCACCAACAGGATGAGTGTTATGATGATATATTATATGATTTTTATGAATTATGCTATGACAATTATGAATCATCTGAGTATTATGTAAGGATTGGTTGTATATGATGCATCAAAATATTTTGTCTGAAGTTAAACCTATAATCTCACCAACTTTATGTTAACCATTTTGAGTATGTTTTTTTAGGAACTCATCATGAGTAATAGCATAATGTTTTCTTTTGATGTTTACAACAGATAGGGAGAAATTATAGGAAAAGTCTGTGTTAATCTAACTGTAAACATATATGATCTCAACCTATCAGTGGACGCACATTTCTATCATTACTAAAGATGTAATAGTTAGATAAAATGTTTTGTAATAGGATTATGTTAGATCAAATTTTGACTATTTATAATGTGATGTAATCCTAACTATATAATTATAATTATGAAATGAAGTATGTTATGTTATGTTTTGTTGTGCTAATCTGTTTAGTCATTTAATCAATGAGTTCTGTACAAACGAGTCACACCCAAAAGCATCTCACGCTTCCGCCAGGATGTGAGATATAATCACCCAGGTTTTACTTTCTTCATTCCGACCACTCAACTTCAAGCATCGATATCTAATTCATCTTAACTTCAGTTTGGGCATGGTATAGTTCGTTACAAAACGAGAACTTAAACCAATAAATACATAACTATTTATATAAAAAAATATATAAATATAATTATTTTGTGTTCAAAATTCCAACAATCCCCCACATGAATGAAGATCGATCAAAACACATAAAATTCTCAATGAAAACTCGACAGTTGAGTCTTGCAGGATAGGTAGGTGTTTCTATTGAACCTTCCCTTATGAAGCATATTTAGCCTATCGGTGGTGTGTAGACGTAATGTATTTGAAGAGACCCCGTTTGGTGTAGACGACAATATACATTCACACAGGACTCTTCCTAGTCGGGCACATCCCCTCATTGTCGTGTCTGTTATAGTCATGGATCACTAAATCCTGGTTATGCGAAAGCTCTAGGATTTGCGCCACCCCACAAGTCCATTCGAAGCGACCACTTCTCTCTAACATAGGTGATTCCATGAATCATTAAAAGCACTATGGTTATATTGATTCCCACAATCATTTAACCTAAATATGCTTAACCTTTCCTTGGTCATGGGTTCGAGGTACTCCCTCAGAGTGAATGGACTAGGAAGTTCGTCACTCCCTTTTTGTTTTAGATTAGGTTTCCCTCATATTCCCCTTTTCCTAGAGATTTAGTTCAGTTCTTCTCTATCTCATCTCGTTTCCTCCCGCAGGTTGTTTGATCCAAAATTATTATTTATCACTTTGTCAAGTCAATATAGATAACTTCAATTAACTTTTCATGATTTGTTCTAAACTCATAAGTTAATAATGACTATTGTAAAACTTTTAGAATTCTTTTTTATCAAGACAAACACATATCCTTTATGCCTTTGGTAGTAGATATCTATCAAGATTCTAAATCTAACCAATTAGAATCTGAGTCTATCATAGGCTTCTTATGACCTTTTTGTTCTACACTAGATCATGGGTTTGCAATATCTTTGGATAGCCAAAATCCATATTGCTAACATTTTATTTTCAAAAGCAAGAAACCCCCAAGTGTTATTAGATTTACATCCATATGGGATAATGAAAATGAAAGGTTCTCCATTTCTAAGTAGGTTTGAGAAAACTTCTCACAAAACCATTTTAAAAAAACTTATCACAAAATCATTTTTACATACCCTAAAGGATTATTCTAAAATAGCCTCTCCCCCACATTTCTTGCAATTTGATTTCAAAGTGAGGTTTGCTATCGGACAAACCTAGAAAACTGAGTCCTCTTCATTAGGCTTTGTATACTAGATAATATTATCTAGTTAGTTAAGTTTTTCATAGGTTATATCAACCTCCTTGAACCAAATGAATATCCTCTTTTCAACTTTTTCTATACATAATTGACCTCCTTAAAGTATCATAATTAATAAGTACTAGAGTAGTATGCTTTAGACTACAGTACTTTAGCAGGTGAACAAAAGATGCATCATTCTGATCCTTCACGGCTTTAAGAAATGACACATTATCCCTTGTCCATATCCATATCTTATTATAGACAAATCATGAGACTTATTCTTCATTATTCATTTTAGGAATATAACTTATTTTCCTTTAAACCTCTCATCCACATGCAAGTCACCAGCCATAACGATGGACCTGGTAGCTACCTCAGCACCAACTCAGCAGTAGCCGTTCAGTAGCAACTGCCGTAACTCGATATTACCATAATAGGTTGGTAGCAACTCAAAGGAAAGCTTAGTACCAATCTAGCGTACACACACTTCAATACTTGGTAAGATCTCGGTAGCATCTTTCAAAACTACTCGGCCGATTTTCAAGCACAACAGTGTGAGTGTGTGAAGTGCAAAGGGCTCTATTTTTCCTTTGACTTATAAAAACTTAGTAATAAGTCTTGATTCAATTCAATTTGGTGAACACATTTATCATCAACAAGATAAATGAAACTTGTCTATAATCAATATTACATTAAGATAGAGTCAAACACATTGACACTAAATAATATACAATTCATAAAGTTTGCTTAGAGTTATTGGCACGCATGTATTGTTATTCCCTTTAAGCTATGTATAAATAAGATACTTCCCAAACAAAGGAAAATCCTCCACATAACTCAAACAACATTAAGATGGTAGACACATCTATATTTAGATCTTTCAAAATGGATTTATCTAAATTCATTAAAGATAACATATATTGCTTTCATATGTAGATTTATCCACACTTGTGAATTTTTACGATAACTTCAAATGAAGTTTAGTGGTATATCTTGTGTATATAATCTCAGTACACTTATCATATTTTCGATCTCATAATACACTTATTATATTTTCAATCTTAGGATATGGTATGACATTCGATGTATCATCTACAACACTTAAAACAATTCAACAACTTACAAGTTGTTTCCTAAGCAAATCTTTTATTGCACTATCCGTTTAAAATTGTATATTTTATAAATATTATATCATTGATGTTTAACATTATTTCCCTCAAAATCAATTTGAAAGTTATAATAGAAATTGATTTTTTTCGTTCTAAATATTACATGTGTTGTCTTAAGATATTAAACATAAATAATAATATAACCAAAATTAAAACGTAAAATGTAAAACACTTTTTATAATAATTTAAATGGATAAAAATTACATATAGACATCAAATCCCAAAGTGTTATTATCTATAACAATTTCATCGTTAGCAATAATATCGATTTTATAACATGTCTTGAGATACTCCCTCAATAGTACTTCATGCACTCGTATGATTAAGTTTCTCATCTTATCTTGAAACTCTAATTTAAATGGTCAAAACCGAAAAAAAAATAACAACATTGTGTATACACTATCTTATTCATAGTAGTTGTATTTGAATAATTATTTCAATTCACAACAACCTCAAGTTGTTTTTTTCTTAATAATCTCGTCGAGACTATTATGTGGTTCGAGACATGTTACTTCTCACAAGAGTATTTAATCGTTTTAGATTGCAAAACACATGTTTTATTCATTCAAAATATTTTATAGCTTTGCAACTATTTTAAAATAAAACTTATTTATTTATGTCTTGATCACAAAAGTCAAGACAATAAAATCTAAAAATAGTATTTTATATAAAATAATATCTTTTAATATTTTGTTTAACACTTTTGAATTTATAGAATAAACCGTTTCTAGCATATTCATTAGAGAATAAATAATAATAAAAATGTTTTAAACACATTTCGGTTATACACATAAAATGTTTTTAGCAAATGATTACAACAATCATTTTAAAACTTACTGTTCTTATTAAATAACTCGTTTTCTAACACGCCCATTAGAAAATTGATTATCATAAATAATCTTTTAAGCTTATCGGTTACAATAACCACTTCTAACCCGCACGTTATAAATCAACGAATACAAAGATCGCTTTAAAAGCTTTTCGATTTATATAAAATAAATCTAGTTCTAACTTAGTTGTTAGAAATAAATGATTCCATAAATCATTCTAAATCATTTCGATATATAAAATATAAACCAGTTCTAAGACACTAGTTAGAAATTAACAACAACACAACAATACTTTTAAGCTTATCAGTTTATATACAATAAACTTGCTTCTAACACGCTCGTTAGATTTGAACGATTACAAAATCGTTTGTAAGCTTTTTGGCTTATATAAATAAACTATTTCTCTTTTTGTTGTAAAACATTAATTTTAATTTCATTTTACCAAAATTTGGTTTTACTTAAATCAGTGTAGTTATAAATAGTTTTAAAACTACAAACCCATAATTTCTAATGGCTTTTAGAAATTGAACCATCTCTAACATACATGTTAGATCGTTAAATATTTATCAAAATGTTTTAACACATGATAGAATCAAAATATTCATTTGGTAACATGGTATTCTAAATAATAGATTGTACTATATTCTTTATTAAAATCCAAATAAGATATTGTACTATGTTATTTCTTAAAAGTATTGTTTGATTTAAAAAACATATTAAATAAAATTTCCTTAAACATTTCGTGAACTTAAACACCATAGTAATAAGGTTTTAAAATTTTCATCATGAAAATTCTTCTAAGATTGCATGAAATAGGTTCACTTTTATACTAAAAATATTTATTCTAACGATACTCTTATTAGCCATGGGAAATATTATAGTATAATACCGTTTACAATGCGACTAGAAAAATAAATATAAATAAAATTTATATACCAAATTTGATTCTAACATCCGTTTTTAGTATATACTCCAACGAGTCTTCATATAGTATTCTTGACACGAGACTTCATCACATTCAAATCTTCAACTATACCCCTTGACTGTAACAATTAACAAACAAAATATTGATGGTAGTGGCTGAGGATCGTGTTAGACACAAATCCCTTAAAATAGATTTTGCATCTCTACTCAAGATAACGCATCTGTCTCACAAGGTACAACAGCCAAAGTAGTATGTACTGCCGGAGAGTGCCTCGGCCTGAGAGATCACTGGTTAAAATATGTGTTATGATATTATGTGGAAAATAAGTTAAAGATGATGGTGAGGGAAGAATAATTCAAAGAGTGTTTCTCTCTAAAATTATATAAAACTTGGACACTCAAGAAAATAAAATTATTCTTCTTCTCTTTTCTTTTCATTATAAGTTTAGTTATATACTCATCCTAAAACTTTCACATTAATTTGAGTTTTATGATCCACAACCAAAACTTTCATTTTATTTATGAAGTGTTTTATGAGACCAAATTAAAACTCTCATTTTATTCATGACATGTTGAATATCAATTTTAATATAAATTATGATCCATAATAAGCATTTATAATATTTATTAAAAGACTCGTCAAAACATAAAACATCCATGTTAATCAATACATGGTTTTATTAACATTATGCAAGAGTTTACAACAATTTCCTACTATAATCACCCAAGTTTTACTTTCTTCATTCCGACCACTCAACTTTGAGCATTGATATCTAATTCATGTTAGTTTTAGTTTGGACACGGTATAGTTCGTTACAAAATGAAAACTTAAACAAAAAAATACATAACTATTTATATAAAAAATATATAAATATAATTATTTTGTGTCCAATATTCCAATAAAAACAATAGTCAGAACAGGCTCATCAATAAGCAAATTAGCACTACTGACCAAAAAGGGGGGTGGCCCCCCTCCCGGTCCCTACAGGGCTTCGCCCATGTATGAGAATGGTTGTTGGTCTTGGTTGTTGCAAAACCTTATAACGCATTTAATAATGTCGAAGGAACACCTAATCAAAGTAAGGGAGAGATCGAATGAGAACTCATGAATGAATTAATATTAAACTGAGACAAGAAGATTGATCAACATGTAAATCTCATTAATGAAAATAAACAAACTTGCTTGACAGAATCAAACCAACAGACTTGATATGTAAAATAGCGCGAACATTGTTATCGTACAAACCAAATTTTGATGAGATCAAAAGAAGTCAGATTCATCATGTCATAATCTGCAAAGTTGGTTGTGCTCTGGTCTTTCTCTTAACATTGTAAATTCCATGTACTTTTAGTCATGATGAAACTCTTCTGCTGTCTCTTATGATTTTATACTCTAAATATATAATCTAGACGGGAACTAAAACGTGTCCAATGATATGGCTTTCACAATATTCTAAACATATTCATTTGATGTAGGTTGTCCAGATTTACTTCAAGGTGTCCATCGACAACTTTAAAGTGTCTGATGCTTGAGAGGATTAAGGATGTAATGCTTTGTGAAATTGGGTCGGCTGTCTTGTTTGTTCAGAAGTGTGGGGCTTGGGTACAAGCTACCTCTCTTCAAGGTCTCTTATCATCGTTGTTTCATTGTTGTTAGAGACAGGACCATCCTTGTCATCATGTGTTGTTTAAGAGGATTTGCTTTGCAAGACATCTGCTTGATCATAGCTTTTTCTTGACAAAAAGCGAGGAAACATACCTGTAATAGTTTCGTGAAGGTTTGTGTGAGTCAAATATCAAAAAATAAACTTCTCGTAGCATATTTTGAGTTTATTACCTTAAAAGTCTTCCCATTCTCTATTTTTTTAGGAACAAGTACGTTAAAGTTGCATATCGAGGATTTCAATTGATATTGAAGAATGAAAAGGTTGCCACATATGGAATTACTTTCATCAGAGATGCTTCTGTGGGATGGATTATGCACATATAGATACCCTATTATCACTTGCTGAAGCTTATTTATTTGCTCAGCTGGTTGACTTCAAACATAGTAACCCTGGTAAGATCTCACAAGCGTAAGGGGCACATAAAACTTAACTGCTAAATCTCTTGCAAAATAATATAGTATATTCAGTATATTTTTCATTTTCTGATAAAACAATAGCAAGAAGCTCTACTTATCAATAAGTAAACAAAAACAAATGAGATCTTACCACTTACCATACAAAGACACTTTTAATTCCGAGAACACCAATTCCAACAAAAAATTCTTATTTGGTTCATATATGGGAAGAGAAGTTCTGCATATAACAATTCTAAGAACACAGTCAATCATAGTGATACCCAAACATAATTCAGTCCCAACTACAATAATAAGCCCAAACATAATTCAAACCACAATAATCAAAACAACTATAACAATTTACTAAAATTTATTATTCAATTTTCATTAACATTAAATGCTAGTTTATGAAACTTAAATAAATTAAACACAACTAAAATAGACCTTACACTTTTTATTTGTGTGCGTTTGGGAGAAAAGAGAAAAGACAATACTATAGGGTGTAATTAATAACAACATAAACAAATATGACTCAACTAGACAAATTGGTGACTATTATTTCAAAAACGTATTACTATGATCCAAAAACATTAGTTTCCAAAACAAAAAGAAATATATAAAAATTTAGATAGTAGTTTTGATTGAATGAGTACCGAAAAGGAAAACTTTTCATAAATGGTTACCTTTTATTATTGCAAATAAATCTTATTTTACTCCCATTTTTACAACTTTCAGAATATAATTCATTAAAATGTTAATGTTAAGAATAACATCGCCGTCCACCTATTCATTTGAGGTGAGCAATATATATATATGTGTGTGTGTGTATCCACTCAATAATTACACTAATGGAAGGAATTAGGGGAAATTAAATCTGTACCGGTTGCAGAATGAAGGATACATCTTTGGAATTCCACAACGGCAATGGCATGCCTTTACTTCTGTCCTAAATCAAGAGAGGCATATTTACAAAAACATAAAATAGCATCAAGAGCTGATGATATATATTAATTTGTGCTTGACAAAATTCTAGGTATTTAAATAGCCTGTTATGCCCTTTATTATCAAGTAACTTCTGGATTAATAAGAAAACCCACCAAACTGAATCGAACACAAACAGTAAAAGAGAAAGAACAATTAATTTTAAACAATAAAAGTTATTAGCGATGATCAAAATAATTTTCTTGATGAATTAAAAAGGTATACACAAACAGAGGCGTATTTATATAAACACTCACTTTTGCAACACAAAACTTGTTTCTCTTTGCAAAGGCTCATAAATCAAGTGTGAGCACCACTATTGAATGATCGGCAAATTCAGCACCACTGATGGTTAAGATGAATCAGTGGTGCCGACCTACAAAGGAAGGCAAGCTTCGAGCTTCTATTTATAGGGCATAGTTGGTGGTTGAGAGATGAAATGCTAAAGTGACGGACGCTGGGATTGAATGTTTGCCTTAACCACACCACGTGTCGGTCATGCCGGCAGGTGACGTAATTATATTGACTTCTAGACGGAATTACATTACAATACTACGATTACCTTCAAGATGGTTTGGTTGGGAGGTGTGAAAACAGATATACGAGTTCCATCGTTAATAATCTTGGTAAGGCTATTGCCATGGAAAATGATGCATACATGAGACCCAAAGTGGCCCAACACCCCCCACCCCCCCCCCCCCCACCAAACCCCACAACGAGACCCTACCATGTGGGGACCTTGTGATATAGGCGGAAGCAAAAGATAACAATTAAACATGTTGATTCACAAAGAATGTCACGAATAATTCTTCTAATTATTGTTGATTCACAAAAAATATCGACAACCAGGATAATTACACACTAACATGATGTTTCATAAACTGCAAAACTATCTATTTCCCAATGATTCACAAACAAAGTCCAACAAACACTAAAAATAAAACAAAATGTTAAAAAATCTTAGAATAAGCCTTTTTTGGGCCGAAACAATGACCCAAACCACCTATGGCATTTGTGAAAACGTGCTCCTTAGTCCAACGGTCGTTTCGACCGGCCATAGGCCCAAAACGAAGATTTCTTGCCCAACTTATGACCATTTAGTGAAGCATCTTTGGACAAACGATCTTGATCCTCCAAAAACAAAAAAGCTTGCTCTTTCACACTTAGGTTCACACCACCTTGTGCACTGGTTTGTCCATTATTAATAATTTTCATAAAAAGTAAATTATTAAGTTTAGATTTGAATGTCCATCTTGAAAGTATGTCATAATCACACCACGTATTAGTCATGCCGGTAGGTGATGGAAATAGTATTAACTTCTAAATTGATTAACATTGCCAATACTATGCTCACCTTTAACATGGTCGTTGATTGGTGTGAAAACAAATATACGAGTTTCATAGTTATAATCTTAGGTGGGTATGGAAAATGAAGATCACATGTTCAATTTGTGAAAACAACCTCTTACGGAAATACAATGTATGGATGCATACATGAGGCCCAACCCGCCCACCCCCCCCCCCCCCCCCCCCCCCGAGAGCATGCGCATGTAGAAAACTTGGCACCGGCTTTGCCTATTATCAATAATTATCATAAAAGCTAATTAAATTAATGTTGTTAAATTTAAATGTTCGTCTTAAAACTTTGTCATAACCACACCACCTGTTAGTCATGCCGAAACTTGAGGCGAATTATCTTGACATCTAGAATGATTATCACTTAATACTACGCTCACCTTTAAGATGGGTTGGTTGACACGTGTGAAAACAAATATATGATTTCCATCCTTAATAATCTTATGTAGGGATGGCAATCGAGCCCGGTGAGTATACCTGAAACATACGGGACGAGTATAACCAAAGCCTGATTGATATTGGGCCCGGTATGGAATCAGTTTTACTTTTGTTAGTAGGTATGAAATTAGGTAATACCCAACCTGATTGCCTGAAACCACATACACATTTACCTTAACATATAGCCAAAGTTTTGTATTTTTGGATATGCAAACAAAATAAACTAACTTTTTCGGATTATTATATATGTATTTTGGATATTAAACTTTATGATATGAAAATACTTGTTAACTTTTTGTGACTATTTTGGATATGAAACTTTAAGATACTTATATGTTGTATTTATTTTGAAATTCGAATTGAAAGTTTAAGCAACTTGTTGCAACTATTTTTTATGTTAAAAAAGGCGTTACTATAGTTTTATGACATGAAATTTTACAAAGATGAGTGTATTTGATATTTAAAATCGGATACTAAAAAATAAAAAAAGCAATATCATATTAATATATCTGACAACCCAACAAGTATTGGTCAATACCTGCGGGTATGCTAGTAATCCGATACTATTAATACCCCACGGGGCATTACCCGACCAATACCCAACAGGTAATGGGTCGGATATGGATAATATTTTAGAACCGGGCATGGGCTTGGGATTACCGGTACGTGGCCCGAACCCAAAAGCGGGATGTAGCCGAGCTAAAGATGCCACGGTGGATGTGTGAGCACAGAAGGATATAATGAATAAAGTATGAAGTTTTTTAGAAAAAAAAATTGAAGGCGTCAATTTTTTGTAACTTAATTTCTAAATGTGTGCACATTAATTGGTGTTTTTCATTTGACATTATAATCCGTAAAATCTACATCCTTACATAAGTATATCATACTGGTTAAGGCGTAAATTTTTTGTAACTTAATTTCTAAATGTGTCCACATTATTTGAGTTGCATTTGAGTGGGACAAATATTATTACGAAAGAGTTCAACATGTCATCTAATGACAATAACTATCATCGGAAGTCTTGTGTGTTTTAAGATCAGAGGTTATTGAAAATCTTTCACATGCAACAACTACCGGTGCTGGTGCTTACATATGAAGATGATTTTTTATTTTATTATTTTTTTCCTTTTTCATTAAAAACCAATTTGGATGTTTTCTCTCCATAAACAAAGGTGATAGTTTTTATATAACCTCACAAGGAAAAAAAATCCCGCAATCTTTAAACGAGAAAAAATAACCCCACACTTTCCTGCAAATCGTCTTAGTGCAACCAAATGTTCAACAAGCTTAAGCTCAGATATCACTTGTTAGAATTCAAGTGGCGTAAGGGAACCAACACACAAGCACAAACATGCAAACGAATATCATGCAAAAAATGAAAAATAAATGAGACAAGGATTTAACATGATTCGATTAGAGTGACCTACATTCATAAGCTGCAACTAGGGTCTTCTTTATTTGCTCATTATAATAATTACAATACATAACATAGATATATAAGGAGAGACTAACTAGGGTTAAATCTTAATGAACAAGAAAACAACTTATGAGCCCAAACTCAAAACCTTTTTTAACGTAACATAATAGTAGTTCTCCATTCTACAAGAAAGAAGTCTACAGATTTTGCCAATACATGTGGCCTGCAAAGAAGCATTCTGCCACAGTATTGTTGTCCCTTTTCATAGGTTAGAATATTACTAACCACAAACACTGCAACCAGCATATTCAAATTAATAGAAGGTCGTCAGAAGAAAGAGTAAAGATTACGGGTCGGTTTTTTGTTATTGTAAATCATAAACAATTTAAATATATAATATTTAGAAGATAACAAGTCAAAGTAGTTGAAAGGTTTCTGAATCACTTTATGCATTTTTAAATTATGATAATAATTGGTTCGGTTCTCTTAGTGTTCATGTATGGGTATATATAAACAGTTGTACCTACCTGTAAAATGTAAAAAAAATGAGTCAATTACTAACAACATTTTGAATACATAAATTTCTAAGGGAAATTATCAAAAATACCTTTAATGGTCTTCATTTTCGTGTCAGGATGTGATGCCATTGACTAATGACAAAAACACATAATTTTGAGGTTCAATCATATGATTTTAATTTATTGATCATGAGTAATCTATACAGTTTAAAATATTAAATTTGTGTAACCTTGTAAAAAGTTATCTTTTTCTAAATGATGAGGCATAATTTTATTACAAAAAAGAAGAAAAGATTAGAACAATCATGACCTGAAGCAATGCCAATGCGTTACAAACTCTTGTAACTCCTTTCACGATGTGTAAGACATTATAAATCCCTGCAATGGGTGAATCAAAATTGTTTCATTATGCGTAAACATACTACACAATAAATTATCTATTTCTTGAAGAAATAAAATCAAAGAAAATCGGCGTTTTGCAAAGCATAAAAGGAAAGATAAGTGGCTAGAAAATTGTGTGGGTGTGAGAAAGAGTTACAATAAGACATTGCAATAAACTAATAGTGATATTTGAGAAACAACTGCAATCTATTGTTTATCAATGATGGTTGAGACTCAGCTCTATGTTTGTGTATATTCATGTACACTCTTTCTATGCAAGTGTGATACTCACTTTCCATATTAGCAAAAAAAATACAAGCATCCAGGGAGTAAAAACAATGTGAGATGGAAAACAATGTCTTTTATTGTTAGAAACTACAAAATAGTATGATATGGATATCAAAACGATAAAAAAAGACAGCCAGAAGAGGTTTATCAATAAGCAAATATAAGCAAGTGCGATTTTACCATATTTGCAAGATTTTATTCCGAGACCACCAATTCCATCAAAGAGTTATTCTCCATGTCAAATCTCGGTAGAGAAGATCTAATATAATGATTGAAAACCACATTTCAGTCCCAAACAACAATACTAAGATAATTCAATGCTAGACTATGATAACAAGTCCACAATTATCCGCTCCAAACCACAATAATAAGTACTAAAATGGTTCATAAATGACATTATGACCAAGGAGGTATTGATTTTGCTTTGTGAGAGTTGTGGCCCCTATGTTGGTAGCAGAAAATCAATAAGGGATGAGAGAGTCGTGAAAGGGTAAGGTCACGAAAGCGGGTGACCATGTTAGACCAAAATTGACCTTGCTTGATTGAAATTGATCTAACAGGTGATATTCCATCATACAAATGAGTCATATTCACTATTCGTGACAAGTTATAATGAGTCATACATGTCTTAATAGGCCGGTTATGAGACTGTTTTTCAAATTATGGGTTATTCATCTTAAAGCATGCCCATACTATGTATATTCACTCCCGTGCTTTTTTTGTGAGGTTGAGTTAACATTTTAGCACTAACATGCATTATCTTTTTTTCAAAGTGACAAATCATTTTAATACATGAATGACACGTATCATAATTTTTTATTTTATACTCCTATTATTTTAGAAACTCATAGTGTACATGGGAAGAAAAAAATCATAATATTTAATCATTAGGTTTTATTAATATTTTGTATGTTACATATTATTAGACATTAATGATATAATAAATATTAAAACATTAAGAAATTATAAATAACAAATAATAAAAATCAAAAATTATATTTTAAGATAATATATAAGTAAAATCTTATAACTTAGTATGTTTTAATAATTTACTTATAATTATTATAAGACTTCACCGGAATTTGCTACGTGCTCCTAAAAATGTTATCTTATTTTATAGTATAAATATTACATGGACTTTACCTGTTGTCATACACCATAAAAGTATTTGATATACATTATTGAATTATTTTAACATTCATATTTTCTATCACATCCTATATGCAAGTGTTAGATTTAATAATATACTTCCAAAGTATTAGTAGAACACAGAAACAAAAATTGATTGTTTTATAAAATAATTATTACCATGATCCAAAAACATCAAAATTCCAATACAAAACGAAATAAATATAAATTTAGGTACTAGTTTTTATATGGCATATGAATAAATACCAATGAGGATAATTATTTTCATAAATGATTACCTTTTGTTTCATAAACAAATCTTATTTTACTCACACTCTTAACAAAGTTCAGATGTGAAATTCATCAAAAATGAATGTTATGAAATGCATCCCCCTCATACTTTTAAGTTTATGTGTGCTAAATATACATATTACATGCACACACGTTATATATAATCTATTAATTACATTAGAGAAAGCATTATGAGAAAACTAAATGTCTAGACGATGAAGGATGCATCCTAGAGAAAGCATTATGATATCTCCAGTCTTTTTTTTTTAAATCAAGAAAGAGAGATTCAAGAACACAAAAAAGAATCAAGAGCTTTTGCTATATGTATTTAAACCGACATTATGCCCACAATTATGAATTTACTTCTGGATTAATATGAACACCTAAAGGTTGAATCAAACACAAACACACAAGAGAATAAAAAATTAAGCTAAAAATAAATCTATAAACACATCAGTTTTCAAAGTAGCATATTTTTCACATCAGTTTTCAAAGTAGCATATTTTTCATCAGGTGATGTATTAAGTATCAAACTTTCAACACATCAATTAAAAGATTTACTAAAAAATTAAGAAGCTACACATAAAGATGTGTATTTATATAAACAATTATGTACCTTTTTTAGCAACAAAAGAGCTTTTTCACTGTGCAAGATGTATAAAGCAAGTTTAAGCACCGTTCTATTATTGCTCTCTCTACAAATTCAACTCTCACCGTAGAAGAAGAGAACTGAGTTGGATTGAAATAGATGCAAGAAGACCTCATATTTATAGAGAAAATGAATGGTGGGTGAGAGGGAGGAGATGCTAAAGTGATACGCTATGGAATTGAAAGTTTGTTTTAATCAAATCCACATGTCAATCATGCCGATGATGATGTAAATCATATAACATAATGAAATTTAGATTTGAATACCATCGTAAAACTAGACCTCGCCATGACGCCATTAAGGTGATTTTAGTATACAAGTGTGAAGCAAATCAGTAAAGTTTTGAGAGTTTAATAGTAATATTCTTCATAAAAATTAAATTAATATGTTATAGATTTGAATGTCCAGTAATATTTACTAGCAATCTCATTGAGACCAATTACATCTAGTAGTTTTATAATTTTTGGTTATTTATAACTTTAATAATTAATTCATACTTTAAAGATATAAAGTACTTATAAGTACATTATAAATAATATGAAAGTAAAATAAACTTTAGCATTAACCAAATATAATTCACGAGTTACTCATGTCGATCGGTGATTAAATCATTTCACTACCAGAAAACTGGTTTATGGCGACAACATTGTCGTCGCAAAAGGGTGTGTTTGTCGTTATAGCATGTCGTCGCCACAGCTCCATCGCTATAGCCCATTTTATTGTCGTCGCCAAAAGGTGTAGTCGCCACAAAGATCTATCCCGACAACATGTCCTCGCTACAGAGTTGTCGGCAAAGAATTTCCCGTATTATATTTTAATTAAAAATAATTTTTTTCTGGGCTATGACGACAACATGTCGTCGCCATAGGTCATTTATTATTTATAATTATTTAAATAAAATTTTAAAATAAAATTAATTTGACCAACACTATAGCGACGATATTGCCATAGCCTAACTCCTTTTGTTTTTAATATTTAATTTTTTTATTAACCAGATTTTTTTAATAATTTTTCAGGTTATGAAAACAAATTTATATACTAAAACGAGAGCTAATATTATAAATACCTAAAAAAAGTTGATACGATTTGACTTATACAAACAAAACTACTAATGCAAAACATCATTTAAATTTTTACAAACTATACAAATTAACTATTTAATTATCATCGTCTTGATCATCTTTATAGTTATCAAGATTTGATTTACTTCTTCCAAGTTCATTCATATGTTTATGCATTTCATGCACTTGTTGCCTAAGTGCATTCAGTTCCTCATCCCAATGTTATAACGACTTACTTGATGTTTCATAGCGAGAGATGTTTCTTAATTACCTTTCGTCCAACACCTCTCGTGTGACCACGTCTTTGTCCTAAGGCGTGTTCCAAACATTCCATCTAATTTACAGGTGACTCACCCGTCTTCATTTTCATTTGTTCATATTGATTTTCAATTTTTCTCTGTATTATTAAAGAACAAAATAAAAAGTTATTATATTTTTATGAAAGTTGATAGCATAGATGTTGTAAAATGGAAAAACCATCATGTTCAAACATAAGTAATAAATAACAATTTCAAAGCTTTAATCATCCTTTAACTTATGTAATTGAAACTAACTATCATGAACATATTTGATCAAAACTAAAAACAATTATTTATGATTATAATTAATAAATATAATATTTATTATAATATAATTATTATTATTATAATAAATAATAAAATATGACTTATAATTATAATAATACTTGTAATAATAACAATAATACTATTAATAATAGCAATAATACTTTAACAATTATAAGGATATGTACATAAATTATTAATAATATTGATATTAATAATTATATTATAATTTTAACAACATATGGCGACGACATGTCGTTGCCATAGATGTTTCATAAAAGGCAGATTTATTTCCTCCAAATTATTTAGAGGAAAAAAAAATATTTTTCACCTATGGCGAGTCAACGCTATAGAGGGCTTATTTCCCTCTAGGTTGTTTAGAGGGAAAAAATGTTTTTCACCTATGGCGACGATATGTCGTTGCTGTAGGAGGACGCAAACTTTTATTTTTTTGTATGATTAAAAATAAATGAAAATTATAACAAAATAACATATGGCGACAATTCTTGGCAACGATTTTTTGTCGTCGCAATAGATAGGACCTAAGGCGACAACTTGTCACGTTGTAGGTCTGCAGTAGCCAAAAACCAAGCTGACCCTATGACGACGACATGTTGTCGCCATAGGTGACCTATAGTGACGCCAACATGGCGTCGCCATAGACTCTTTTCCTTGTAGTGTATAACACATTGGATTTTAGATTTGACTACTATCACAATGCTACAATACACCATAAGATTTTGATAGTTTCATCTTAATATTCTTAAAAAAACTAAAATGAATGTGTTTTAGATTTGAATGTCCGGTAACACTCTTATTATGTCTAGCTATATAAGGTGGTTTTATACTTTTTAGTTATATATAACTTGAAATATAACTAAAAATATAAGTAAAATAAAATTGTTATAAGTACATATTAAATGTGAAAGTAAAATAAACTTTAACATATAACACATTAAATTTTGGATTTAATTACCATTACAATACTACATTAAATTAAACTATGAATGTGATTTTGATCGACAGTTGTGTAGCAAAATTTAATATTTTTGAGTGTTTCATCTTAATATGTTTCATAAAACTTAAATTTATGTGTTTTACATTTGAATGTCTTATTACATTGCTAGTAATCTTATTGAGTAGATGGTATTATACTTTTCGTTTATATATGACTTTAAATAATTAATGAAAAAGTTATATAAAATGCAGCAAGTATAACTACACATAAGTGTCAAAGTAAATAGAACTTAAAACATTAATCAAATCCGCATATTACTCATGCCAATTGGAGATAAAAATCATAAAACATATTTAGATTTGATTATCATTACAATACTACACTTCACCGTTAAGATGATGTTATTTAAAATAATTAAATTACATAAGGTGGTTATACTTTTTGGTTATTTATAACTTTAAATAATTAACTAAAAAGGTAAAATAAAGTACTTACAAGTATATATTTTATGTGAAAGTAAAATAAACTTTAACAATAATCGAATCCATGTGTTACTCATGCCGATGAGTGATGTAAATTATGTAACACATAAAATATTAGATTTGACTACTATTATAATATTACAACTATTATAATATTACATTTCACCGGTAACATGGTTTTTGGTTGACAGCTGTGAAGCAAAGCATAAGAGTATTGACAAAATCATCTAAATTCTTCAAAAAGAATAATCTAAATATTCTTCAAAAAAAATTAATCTAAATATTCTTCAAAAAAAATTAAGGGTTTGGATTTCAATATTCTACATATTCTTCAAAAAAACTAAGTGTTTTTGGATTTCAATGTCCAAATACATTTGTTGGCAATCTCATAGAGTCCAAATACATATGGTTTTATACTTTTTGTTTATTCATAACTTTAAATAATTAACTAAAAATTCAAAATGAAGTCATTATAAGTACATATCGAATGTGAAAGTAAAATAATATAATATAAACCAAATCCACATGTTACTCATATCGATTGTTATGAGTAACAATCATAAGAGTTTTGAGATAGACTACCATTACAATAATATGCTACATATGAAGGTGATTTTGATTGATAGTTGTGAAGTAAATCATAAGAGTTTTGAGATGTCATCTTTATATTCTTCAAAAGAAAATTTAATGTGTTTTAGATTTTAATGTCATTTACCTTTGCTAACAATCTCATTGAGTCTATTTACATACAATGGTTTTATACTTTTTAGTTATTTTTAACCTTAAATAATTAACTAAAAATTTAAATAAAATAAAGCAATTATAAATACATATTAAATGTGAAAGTAAAATAAACTTTAACATAAATCAAATCCACGTGTTACTCATGTCGAATCGGTGACATAAATCATTTAACACGTCGAATTTTAGATTTGAATACCATTACAATACTTTTTTTCTACACTTTATCAGCAAGGTGATTTTGGCATAAACATGTGAATCAAATTTTGAGATTGGGGATAGAATCATCTTAATATAATTTTATAAAAATTAAATTAATGTGTTTTAGATTTGAATGTTAGTTACATTTACTAGTAATCTTATTGAGTCCAATTATATATTATGGTATTATAATTTTTGTTATATTTTACTGTAAATATTTAGTGAAAAGGTTATATAAAACCAGTAATTATAACTACATATTAAGTGTAGCACCCTAGGTAAATCTCACATCGTCCGTGAACAGCAAAGATTCCTGATTCATAAGAAATGTCTGGTCTCTAATATCACCAACACATTTTGGGTGAATTGGCTATGGACGAGAGAAGAACTACATAGTTAAGCGTGATCAGGTGGCAACAATCCAGGGATGGGTGACCTCCCTTGAAAGTTTTCACCCAGGCAATCGAAAGCAAATCCATAAGCTCTTCGTGAACAAAGCTGACAATATTAGTGGTGTGTGAGGCCAAATGTTACAAATGGTATCAGAGCCACTCTTGTGTTATTCAGGATGGTAGGGCAAACCTCATTAAGAATGGTGAGTCCCCTAGGGTGTTCATAGATACACCTTAGACAAATCTCACATCCATAGATGGGATGGGGGCAAACCTTATCGAGGACAATGAGTCCAAAAAGAGGGACTGTAACACCCTAGGCAAATCCCACATCGTCCATGGACAGGGATAGATGCATGGTTCATAAGAAATGCCTGATATCTAATATCATCAATGCATTTTGGGAGCATTGGCTATGAATGAGAGGAGAACTCTACGATTAAGCATACTCAGGTGGCAACAATCCATGGATGGGTGACCTCCTTGGGAAGTTTTCACTTGGTCAACCAAAAACAAATCTGTGAGCTCCTCATGGATAAAGCGGATAATATTGGTAGTGTGTGAGGCCGGATGTTACATTAAGTGTCAAAGTAAATAAAACTTAAACATTAACCAAATCCATATGTTACTCATGCCTATCAAAGATATAAATCATATAACATATATATTTTATATTTGATTACCATTATAATACTATACTTCATTGTTAAGGTGATTTTGGTCGAAATCTGTGTATCAAATCATAAGAGTTTTGAAACTTTCATCATAATATTCTTTTTAAAAAATTTAATTAATGCATTTTAGATTTGAATGTCCAACTATATTTGCTATCAATCTCATTGAGTATAATTACATATAGTGATTTTATACTATCTAGCTATTTATAAATTCAAATAATTAACTAAAAATTAAAATAAATATAAAGTAGTTATAAGTAAAATAAAGTTAACATATTACATGTGAAAGTAAAACAAAGTTTAACATTCATAGAATCCACATGTTACTCATGTCGATCACTGAGTAAACCATATAACACATTGAATTTTAGATTTGACTATCATTACAATACTACTTCTTATCGTTAAGGTGATTTTGGCTGAAAACTATAAAGCAAATCATATAAGTTTTAATAGTTTCTTTTTAATATTCTTCACAAAAAATAATAATGCATTTTAGTTTTAAATTTCCTATTACATTTGTTAAATGTGAAAGTAAATTAAAGTTGAACATAAACCAAATCCACGTGTTACTCATGTGTAAGGCCCCGTTCCCGGGACGCTCACAGCTAGTCGATCATCGCAATTAAAACATATAATATATTTGTCTTTCATAAAACATCGCAGCAGAATTACCAAAATATACATCTCATTTCATTATAAAAGCTTTTGCAAAATAATACATCGTTAACAAGTTACAAAATACATGTTGCATTACATCACAAAATCATTATAAAAATGGATGTCATCCAAAAGAGCTGAGTAGCCGGCTCGTGCCATCCTCAGCATCATTACCTGCCAACTGGAAACACATAAAAGTCAGCATTGCTGAGTGAGTTCTAGTTTTATAATAAAACATACTTTTCTTTCGTTAAAACCGTTCTTTATTTTCATACGATCATACATCATACGTACACATAGATAATGTTATTATTATCTTCATCATTCATTAACTTTCGTTCATTCTTCGTACGTCATTATCATTCTCATTCGTTCATTCTTTTTAGTTCATACGTACATTCATTACTTTCGATGACATGTACATTACCCCAAACATTGTGCATGAAGCAGGTAACTGGGCCTGAGGTCTTTCATAGACCTTGAACATTGGGCACGGAGCTGACTCCAGTACCTAGGTAAGGACATTCACCACTTATCTTTTCGCTTTTATTCCGGATTAATGCCACATGATATACCTCGAACATTGTGTACGAAGCGGGTAACTAGGCTTGAGGTTTTTCATAGACCTCGAACATTATGCACGAAGCTGACTCCAGCACCTAGGGCAAGCGGCAAGGATCCCATACATATGGTCAATCACAAAGATTGGACCCCAGTGTGCATCCTTCGGGGTAGCTAACCCGCACACCGTTGAGCTAACACCTTTACATTTGCTTGCAAGCCTTTCTTACGTTCATTTGTTCATTAATGCATGCATTCATTCATCATGTTCCTCTTTTCATTATCTTTCACTTTACGTTACATAATACTTTCATTAATTTACATTCAACGTAAAGTCACGGGAAAGATAAACATACATCATAATAAAGAATATAACATACACAGTCATCATCATCAGACATGGCATCACCATACATACATAACATACATCATGCATAAACATGCAACATCATACATCATCATGCCCAACATAGCGTCTATGACCTCAAAAGTCAACTTATATGAACTCCCGGGAACCTTCCACATCAAAACTTACATCTGCACTTTCCCCCGAAAGTCAGTACATAAACTACGTTTTCCCCCGGGTACACCAGCCCAACTTGGGCGTATGGGCACCCTTCAGTCGCATAGCCATCAGGCGACTGAACATCATGCAAATGGACTAATGCGGATGAACACCTATGCGAATGAACACCCATGCGAATGGACCTAATGCGGATGAACCCAATGCGGATGAGTTCTATGCGAATGGAACTAATGCGAATGAACAATTGTGCGGATGAAACTAATGCGGATGAGCACTTATGCGAATGGGCTCTTAGTCGTGCGAATGAACTCTCAATCGTGCGAATGAACCCTCAATCGTGCGAATGAACCCTCAATCATGCGAATAAACCCTCAATTGTGCGAATGAACCCTCAATCATGCGAATAAACCTCAATTGCACCTCAATCGGCCGTATGGCCTCCATTCGGTCGCCTAGCCCTAGCTGATGCAGAATGCAGTTCATCCCGAACCCAATCTACCATTTTCAACCTCCAAGCTCATCCAAACCTATTCTAAGCCCAAATCAGCCATCCAAAAACTTAGGAATGCATACCACAACATCATTCAAGCATGCACAAGCCCAGAAACAAACTCCAAACGCATCACACACAACCACATACAAATGTGTCAAACACACACACACACATACAAAAACGGGTTTTCTGTAACACCCGATTATTTTTCTAAAAGATAGGAAATTAAGAATAAAAGAAAAAAAAGCTATAAGGTCCAAGTGGAGGGACCAAAAGTGTCAAAATGACAAAACTTTAAAAAGTTGGTGTAAAGGTGGGCATGGCCACCCACCTCACTTCACATCACCATTTTCTTCGATTCTAGAGAGAGCAGAAGAGAACTCTTGGTTTGTGGAAGAAGAAGAAGAAGTGAACGAATTCAAGGTAAGAATTCGTGGTTTTTACATGTTTATGATGGGTTTTATCCCGGTTATGTGCTTATGTGTTGTGTTTGTGCTCGTGTGTATGTGTTTGGATGTTGCTTCTAGGTGTTTTGAACTCTTTGCAAAGCGGGTTAAAAGGAAGAATACCCAAGTTGCACCAGGTGAGTTCTAGACCCTGGTTTTTACTTGTTTTCAAACATCTTTGGGGCTGAAAATGTATTTAAATGATTTTCAAATGTTTAAGTATGTATGCCCGTATGTATTATGCATGAATGAATGTGATTCTTGAATGTTTATAGGTTATTCATGTTTAGAATAGTCACATTAAGCTTAGAACAGAGGGATTTGATGATTGGGTTGAAAACATACTCGAAACATGTTGAGCAGAAGGTCCATGTGCCTAGATAAGGCTCATGCGCCTGAAAATGCCTTAGAAAGAATTAAGTGTAATCCATGCGCCCAAACAGTAGCCATGCCTCTAAGATTACCTTAGAAATGATTAAGTATAGCCGATGTGCCTGAACAGTGGCCCATGCGTCTAGAAATGTTAGCTGGACGACTAAGTAAAGGGCCATGTGTCACACCCCAACCTTGACGGCGGAATCGTCGAGATGTGAGGGTTAAGATTGTTCACAACCACATAACGCTATAATTAAATGTAAATATTAAAATTTTAAGTTTCAAAAGGAAATACAAAAATAAGTCTCAAACGTGAAATAAGTGCAAACATAAATCAAAACATAACATTTTATTTATTAAACTAGGTCCAAGTCCTAGTTTTATTGCAAGCTTCAAAAGTCCACTTTAAACTTGGGGATTTCTTGAACCATGATAAAAATAAAAGGTCAACTATAACTAGTTGGTAAGCTTCCAAGGTTTCATACATAATATGATAAGATTACAAGTAGCAATTCATGTCATAGGTCATAAGTTAGTAAGGTTTATAACACATATCGTTACAACCAACCTCGACTTGATTACAAGTATATAAGATTGGCTAAGTGTATTTGGTTCCCATGATGAACAAGCATACGCCATCAGGAGTCGGCAATACATCGACTTTAGCACCAAATAGGCTTGTCAGGCCCAAAGATCTAAGACGTCGCTAGGCTAGCAATAGTTAATGATTGTAAACAAAAATATGTATCTCATATAAACACTTACAATACACAAATAACCATGACAAAAATATGAATTGCAAGTGTTTTACAAGTCTAAACGTTTACAAGTGTATTAAGTATAAATAATCATGTTTCAACCCCAAATTAGTGTGAAAAAGGTAAAAAGGGGGCAAGGAAAACTCACTTGATCAATAAGTATGCAATGAAGATTAATAATAAGAATGATATAGATTGTTCCAAGATAAAACGTCACAAGGCACACCTAAATATATAAATATTACAAGATTTAGGTTAATAATAAGATTAACAGTTTAAATGAACTAGGGTTTTAATTTGGTATTTAGGGTTTTTGTCAAACATCAATATTTAACAAAAGGAAAAACAATTATATGTTCTTTTGTAATAAATGAAAAGGAATATATTTATATTTTATACACAGATAGGAAGGAGAAAATATTTATAATAATTTAAAGTATTTAGATATAAATTTGAAATAAAGTTTTATAACTAAACGAAATTAACACATTTTTTTATCAATAATTTAAAAGCAACGTTTGAACTAATAGTAATTTATTCTTTACTATTACAATTCATAAAAAAAACCAAAAGTAGTCTTTGTTAAAATTTAAAAGAAATATTTAAATATATATATATATAATATATATATATATATATATATATATATATATATATATATATAAATTGCTTTGTTGCTTTACAAATATTTAGAGTTTACAAAATCTATTTTTATGTTTACTTAAAATTTCTCAAATTAATTTAAGGCTGAAAAGCCTTTTAAAAAAAAATGATGAGGGAGCCCGGGTTCGAACCCGGGACCTCGAGATTGTAAGGGTAAGTGTCTAACCAGTGAACCAGGGCCGTGGCCTTGGTATCACTTGGTTTTTACTTCTTAAAAAAAACATATAAACAAAACCCCCAAATCCCTTAGAACCCTAATTTCTACCGAACCAAATCGAAAGCTAAATCACAATCGTGAGTTGCAACAAACATAGGGCTTTGATTCCCCACTGAATTTTGAGCATATTCATGTATTCAACTACCCGTTTTGAGGAAGAATCGTGGAAGAATGGATGAGAACTAGTCGCGGTGTAACACCCGGATATTTATTATTTTGAAGCCGGTGAAGAAAGAAAAGAAAATGAAGTCCAAAAGTCGAGGGACCAAACTCGCCAACGAAGAAAAGTTGGGAAATGTGGTGATATATGTAGGGAGAGGGCAGCCCACTCTCCCCACACTCACATTTCAGCTCACAAAGAGAAGAATAGAGGGAAAGAGGAGAAAAAGAGGAAAAGTGTTGGTTCGGTTCGGTTCGGGTCGCCAAAATCATCGTGAAGCAAGCCGAATCGAAGCTCTTGTCGTTGTGTTCATTTAGGTGAGTTCTAGGACCCCTCTTTTACTTGTTTTCAAATGATTTGGGCTGGAAAACATCTGAAATCGAGTTTTTCGTATGTGTGTAAGTTGACCCGTTTGTGTATGTGTATGTGTATGTATGACGCGATTGTGACTTGATTTCTTGCTTGGTTGTGCTTGAATGATGTTATGGTATGCATCCCTAAGGTTTAGGATGGTCGATTTAGGCTTAAAATGGTTTAGATGAGTTGGGGGCCGAAAACCCTCGGCTGCAGTCGAGTTGAACTGCATTCTGCATCAGTTAGGGCTAGGCGACCGACTGGAAGCCGAATGGAGGCCATACGGCCGATTAGGGTGCGATTGGGGTCCATTCGCACGATTGGGGTTCATTCGCACGACTGGAGGGCCAGTCGCATGGGGGTCATGCGACTGAGGGTCCATTCGCACGACTGGATGTTCATTCGCATAGGTGTTTATCCGTATTAGTTCAATCGCATGATGTTCAGTCGCACGAAGGCCATGCGACTGAAGGGTGTCCATACGCCCGAATAGGGCTGTTGAACCCGAGGAAGGTGTAGATGACTTCTGACTTTCGGGGGAAAGTGCAGATGTAAGTGTTGATGTAAAGGTTCCCATAAGAGTTTTTAAGATGACGATCGAGGTCTTAGAGGCATGTTGGGCATGATGAGGGTGAGGATGTTGTACGTTATGTATGTATGATGTTGCCATGTATGATGTGATGTTGATGCATGTTTATGTTCCTTAATGTGATGTATAGTATCTTTCCTGTGGCTTTACTTGTTATGATGAATGAACGAAGTATTATGTAACGTAAAGTGAAAGATAAGGAAGAGGAACATGATGAACGAATGAAACGTCTTGCATACATCGGATATGGGGTCCCTCTTGGTGATTGACCCCAAATGTAGGACCTCTACCGCTCACCCCTAGTACTGTGGCATACTTTAGCTGTCATTCGTTGACTTTGGCCCAGTAGCTAAGACTGACGGTTACTCCTAGTACCGCGGCATACGTTTAGCTGTCATTCGTCGTTGACTTCGGCCCGGTAGCTACGACTAACCGGGGTGTAGCACATGGTATTGGTTCGGGATGATGTCCGATGCGCAAGTAAGGTAATGAAAGAAGGAATGAACGAATGAAGGAAGATAATAATGATATTTTATGTGTACGTATGATGTGTGATCATGTAAAAGTACGAACGGTTTTATATGAAAGTAAAGTATGTTTTATTTATAAAACTAGAACTCCTCAGCAACGCTGACTTTGATGTGTTTCCAGTTGGCAGGTAATGATTGCTGAGGATGGCACGGGCGACTACTCAGCTCTTTTGGGATGGCATTCTTTTGATTAATGTTTTTGCATTGTAATGCGAACAAACTATTTTTTTTTGTAATGAATGTTGTATTAGTTTGCAAAAGCATTTACAAGGAATGAAAGTTTGTTTTAGTTTTCCGCTGCGATTTATTAAATTCAAATGTAATTATATTTTTATGTGCGATGAAACCCAGCTGTAAGCGTCCCGGAACGTGGCCTTACACGCGCTAGTGTCGTAGCTTGATCAGGTCGCAAATAGCAGGGTACTCAAATTCGTTCAACAGGATACTTCTAATAGATCCAATGATGAGAAACCCTTTGTCAATTGTGGGTTAGAGGACTCGGATAAAGGTCCACGAGTGAATTGCAGGTCGCGACGTTTAGAGGGAGGTTGTTCGAAAGGATTAAGTGTAATTTAGGTGAAATTGGAATGTTAATGATTTAGGAATAGTTAAACGATCGTTTATGTTCGATTAATTAGATTATTATTAGGTTTTAATTATCAAACGGTTAACTTATCGATTAAAGTTTCGGTTTCAAGTTTGATCCACTTCATAACCGAGTTAAAACCCAATTAAGTCTTACGTTTAGGTTCGAATCATGTTCTGGAGACGATTGGAATCGTTTGAGGTTCGAAATTCGAAGGGTTTATGCGGTTTCGAGGCTCGCCGGACTCCGGCCGAAGGTGATCGGAGCGGCCGCCGGAAATACGGGGGAGAAGAAATGGGGTGAGTTTGGGTTTTAATTGATTACACATTTGGTCCCTCAAATTTAAATTTCTTTTATTTTATGCTGAAACTTCAATTTAAAGTTTATAAATTAACATTAAGACCCTCTAATCTTTAACTACTTAAAGTTTTAAACATTGTTAAGTTTAGTAACTATATAATTTATTTTTATTATTATTAACATTATTATTGTTATTAATATTCTATTATTATTACCAATATTATTTTATTATTATTGTTGTTGTTGTTGTTGTTGTTGTTTAAATAACTTAGAAACTTAAATTAAATAAGGAATTATACATAATTCCCACCAAGTTACATAAATAGCATAATATAGGTCTTATAAGAATTAACAAAAATTAACTTTTAATTAACAAAAATATGAGATGTTACAGTCTCCCCAACTTAAAAGAATTTCGTTCCGAAATTAAAAGAAATGAAACTATACAAATAAAAACGGGTATTTCTTCTTCATGTGCTCCTCAAGTTCCCAAGTAAATTCAGCGCCACGCTTATTTTCCCAACGAACCTTGACGATTGGGGTTGTTGTGATTCTCGTCTTCTTCATTATGCGGTCCATGATTTCAACAGGTTTCTCGAAAAAATGTAATGACTCGTCAATCTGAATGTCTTCCAATGAAACATACAGACTTTCGTCGGCCAAGCACTTTCTCAAATTTGAGACGTGGAACACAGGATGAACTCCACTAAGGTCGGAAGGTAGTTCCAGTTTATAAGCCACTTTCCAATCCTTTTCAGGATTTTTGAAAGGTCCTACAAATCTTGGAGCCAATTTGCCCTTCTTTCCAAAGCGAACAACACCTTTTCACGGTGAGACCTTTAGAAGAACCATCTCCCCAACTTGGAATTCCAATGGCTTACGTCTCTTGTCAGCATAACTCTTTTGACGACTTCTTGCCACTTCAAGGTTCTTGCGGATAATAGAAACTTTATCGGTCGTCTCTTGTATAAGTTCAGGACCAGTGATGAAGTTTTCACCAATGTCAGTCCAACAGATCGGTGAACGACATTTACGACCATAAAGTGCTTCAAACGGTGCCATCTTGATACTCGAGTGATAACTATTGTTATACGAAAATTCCGCGAGCGGTAGATACGTATCCCAATCACCACCAAAGTCAAGAACACACGGGCGTAGCAAATCCTCCAAGGTTTGGATCGTTCGCTCGGTTTGACCATCAGTTTGAGGATGGTAAGCCGTGCTTAGGTCCAATTGAGTACCCAAGAGTTCTTGCATAGACGACCAAAAATGCGAAGTGAAACGAGCGTCTCGATCGGATATGATATGCAGAGTTACCCCATGACTACTTACAATCTCATCAACGTATACGAGCTAACCTTGATGTCTTGTAAGTGTCACGTATAGGTATAAAATGTGCCGATTTAGTCAATCGGTCAACGATCACCCATATGCTATCATGTCCTCAAGAGGTTCTGGGTAGCTTGGTTATGAAGTCCATAGATATGTGTTCCTACTTCCACATAGGGATCTCGGGTTGCTCAAGTAATCCACTTGGACGTTGATGTTCGGCTTTAACCTTCGTACACGTGAGGCACTTAGCTACATAAGTCGCTATATCTTTCTTCATTCCAGCCACCAATATTGACCACGCAGGTCCATGTACATTTTATCGGAGCCAGGATGAATAGAATAACGAGTTTGATGAGCTTCATTCATGATAAAGGTACGAAGATTATCACGATTTGGAATCCAAATTCGATTTGTGAAATACATCAATCCATTGGGTTTCGTTTCCAATCGGGTTAAAAGATTAGACTCCAGTTTATCCTTCATTCTTCCTTCTTGTTGCACCACTTGTTGAGCCTCCAAGATACTAGACTCGATGTCACTATCTATTCTCAAGTTTTGTAGCAGTACGGTAGTCTCGTTGACATCTAGTCGGATCTCAGTATCGAACCCACCCAAAGTGTCAAACCATTGACGTCGATCGCGAATTTCTTGGAATGAGATCATCTTGTTGTGAATCTTTCGGCTTAGAGCATCGGCTACAACGTTTGCTTTACCAGGATGGTAACGAATGTCACAATCATAGTCACTAATCAACTCCACCCAAAGACATTGTCTCATGTTGAGATCTTTTTGATTGAAAACGTGTTGAAGGCTTTTGTGATCGGTGTAGACTATACATTGCGTACCATACAGGTAGTGCCCCAAAATCTTCAAAGCAAATACAACAGCACCAAGCTCGAGATCATGAGTTGTGTAATTCACCTCGTGAACCTTCAATTTGTCTTGATGCATAAGCTATGACCTTCCCTCGTTGCATAAGAACACAACCAAGGCCTTGTTTAGATGCATCACAATACACGGTGAAGTCGTCATTTCCATCGGGCAGGGTCAAGATAGGAGCATTGCACAACTTGTGCTTTAACGCTTCAAAAGCTTCTTCTTGCTCGGAACCCCACTCGAACGGTTTATTATTTTGTGTCAAAGAAGTGAGTGGTTTCGCGATTCTTGAAAAGTTGGTAATGAATCGCCGATAGTAACCAGCAAGACCAAGAAATGAACGAACTTCGGTAGGAGTAGTAGGAACACACCAATTCTTCACAGCTTCCACCTTTGCAGGATCAACGTGAATTCCTTAACTATTCACCACGTGTCCTAGAAATTGAACTCCCTCGAGCCAGAAGTCACACTTCGAGAACTTCGCGTACAATTGCTCTTTCTTCAACAACTCAAGAACCAATCTCAAATGAAATTCATGATCGGCGTTATTTAGAGTAGATAAGTATGTCATCAATGAAAACGATCACAAACTTGTCTAATAAGGCTTGCATACTCGGTTCATGAGATCCATGAAAACAGCAGGAGCATTGGTTAAACCAAAAGGCACCACCATAAACTCATAGTGCCCATAACGAGTACGGAACGCGGTCTTTGGGATGTCATCATCATGAACTCGTAATTGATGATATCCAGAGTGTAGATCAATCTTCGAGAATATGGCAGCTCCTTGAAGTTGATCAAACAAGTCATCGATACGAAGAAGAGGATAACGATTCTTGATGGTAAGCTTGTTAAGCTCACGATAATCGATGCACATACGAAACGATCCATCTTTCTTCTTCACGAAAAGAACAGGTGCACCCCAAGGCGAAGAACTAGGACGGATGAAACCCTTCTTGGAGAGCTCTTGAAGTTGACTAGAGAGTTCTTGCATTTCAGATGGTGCAAGTCGATATGGTGACTTAGCCACGGGGTTTGCTCCCGGTATCAAGTCGATTTTAAACTCAACTTCACGCACGGGAGGTAAACCACTAAGGTCATCGGGAAATACTTCAGGAAAGTCTCGTACGATCGGGACATCCTTAAGTTCTTTCCTTTGACTTTCGTGTTGACCACATAAGCCAAGAAAGCCATATACTTCTTGCTTAAGCATTTTCGGGCTTGAGTGCAAACATGAGTTTAAGTCCTTTGGAAGATTTTTCACCGAACACCTTCAAAGTATCACCAGAAGGTAACGGTATACGGATGCACTTCTCGAAACAAATGATCTCGGCATGGTGTTTGGCTAACCAATCCATACCAATGATGACGTCGAACTTCCAAGTTTCATAGGATAAGATCGATAAGAAATCATGCGTGTCAAGACTTAAGATACAATCACGAATAATGACGTCAACGGTGATTGGTTCTCCATCGGCAACTTCAACGGTAAGAGGTCTTTCTAGTTTCGTATGTGGCTTAGCAAGTATGGGTTCAAACTCTAATGAAACAAAACTTTTATCGGCTCCAGAATCAAATAGGACATAGACATAAGTTTTGTTAATAAGGAACATACCTATTCAATTTTTAAGGTATTTAACGATATAGGTAAAGTATGAAAAGAATCGGATCACAAAAGTTAATAGGCGAGTTAACATACCATTCACCACATCGTTGTTTGCTTGTGCTTGGTTAGCGTTGATGTTGAAAGCACGTCCTCGGGCTTGTGGAATGTTACCCACAAGACGAGGGCATTGTGGGCGGAAATGGCCAAGTTCCCCACAGTTGTAGCAAACACGGTTTGTGACCACAGCGGCATTGTTAGGTGCACGGTGGCAAGTCGCCACCAAATGACCATATTTACCACATAAGGTGCAATGCGGCATGGTTGATTCCCCGGATGATGATACCTACACGTGTTGCACATAGGCTGAGGACTAGCATAAGCCCTAGCCCCAGGCACTTGTGCCACAGGTGTAGCCGCAGGTACAAGTTGTCTTTGGGGTTGTTTGGGTGTAGCCACAGCATAGTTACGCGCCGATGTGAACTTGCGCTTCTTGTTGTTGTTGTTGTTGTTGGACGGTTCAGCTTTGTTCTCCTTAACGGCCTCGGTAGCCATCTTTTACACCTTTTTGGCACCCTTCACAGACATGGTGCCCGCTCGTATATGGTTCTCGGTGAGTTGAGCGGTGATAGTAATGGCTTCTTCTAAAGTTGTGGGTCGGCTACCCACCACAGCATCTTGAATTTGGGGTGGTACACCCTTGATAAACTTCTTGATGTTGCGGGGGACAGTGTCGACCATATGGGACAGCAGTATACTCAACTCATGATGCCTAGTTGAGTAGGCCAAATGATCACCATCGTTTTGCTTCAAATTCCAAAATTCCTCCTCCAACTTTTGCAGTTCGCTTCTCGGGTAGAACTTTGCGATGGTGATGTTCTTGAACTCTTCCCAAGTAAGTGCCAGAATAGCATCGGGCCCACGATTTCTCTTCTCGCTATTCCACCAGGTGAGAGCTCTTTGTTGGAACATGCTAGTGGCATAACGAACTTTGAGTGCCTCGGGACACTCACAGTTGACGAAGGTGTTCTCCATGCTCTCGAACCACTCAAGAAGACCAGTGGCTCCTTCCTTGCCACTAAAACTAGTGGGTTTACATGAGCTAAAATGCTTGAAAGTGCAAGTTTGGTTGTTGCGCCCTTGGTAAGCACTATTTTCCCCATGACCGTTGTTGCTAGAGTTGGTCATTAAGGTGCTATTGAGTTCAGCAACCATGGTTGGGATGACAGCAGCCATTTGTCGGGCAATCATGGCGGCTAGCTTACGATCGGAACTTCCACGCTTTCCATGATGACGAGACATGCTGGAATATGCAAAATGAGTTAGATACGAGGAAAAGATAAAAAATGAATATAATTCAACAAGGATAAGGCAAGAGTTGTAAGGCGCATGGAATGGTTCCATTTGGTAACGCATTACCATTTGGAAACGTTGACACGTCAAGGTAAGTTGACCCATTCGCCTTAGGATTTGTGTATGTTGACCATAGTTTATCACTCATCCCAGAAATCCCCAGGTAAGCATAACTAGTCCCGTAGGATTTATGCGATATGCTTGCCTTAGCCCGAGGCCTTTTGCCAGGAAATCCAGAATACAGGTGTCTATGTGTCACACAAATTTCTTAGGTTCATGAAATCAAAACCTTGATGAGATTTATATAGATTAGACATAACGTCTAAAGATCCAAATCATAAGCATAAGCATAAGTTTCCACGTGTTGACTAGAATAAGATTAAGAAGTTTCGTTTGTCGGGGAGAGTCAAAGAGTCAAAGTTAAGTTTAGGGAGACACATAACAAAGTTTAAACAATTAAAAGGCAACCTACGCTAAGGCATCAAGTTGCACATAAGTATGGCATAGCATTATGTAGCATGCAAACAATATATATAATTCCAAGAATATAAATATTATTCTATAAGGTTGATGCATAAGCTATAGTCTAGGTCACCATTTCTAATAACCTAATTCCCTATAGTTATGGGCTCTGATACCAATCTGTCACACCCCAATTTTGACGGCGGAATCATCGAGATGTGAGGGTTAAGATTGTTCACAACCACATAACGCTATATTAAATGTAAATATTAAAATTTTAAGTTTCAAAATGAAATACAAACATAAGTCTCAAACGTGAAATAAGTGCAAACATAATCAAAACATAACATTTTATTTATTAAACTAGGTCCAAGTCCTAGTTTTATTGCAAGCTTCAAAAGTCCACTTTAAACTTGGGGATTTCTTGAAACATGATAAAAATAAAGGTCAACTATAAATAGTTGGTGAGTTTTCAAGGTTTCATACATAATATGATAAGATTACAAGTAGCAATTCATGTCATAGGTCATAAGTTAGTAAGGTTATAGAACACATATCGTTACAACCAAACCTCGACTTGATTACAAGTATATAGGATTGGCTAAGTGTATTTGGTTCCCATGATGAACAAGCTACGTCATCAGGAGTCAGCAATACATCGACTTTAGCACCAAATAGGCTTGTCAGGCCCAAAGATCTAAGAAGTCGCCAGGCTAGCAATAGCTAATGATTGTAAACAAAAATATGTATCTCATATAAACACTTACAATACACAAATAACCATGACAAAAATATGAATTGCAAGTGTTTTACAAGTCTAAACGTTTACAAGTGTATAAGTATAAGTAATCATGTTTCACCCCAAATTAGTGTGAAAAAGGTAAAAAGGGGGCAAGGAAAACTCACTTGATCATAAGTATGCAATGAAGATTAATAATAAGAATGGTATAGATTGTTCCAAGATAAAACGTCACAAGGCACACCTAAATATATAAATATTACAAGATTTAGGTTAATAATAAGATTAACAGTTTAAATGAACTAGGGTTTTAATTTGGTATTAGGGTTTTTGTCAAACATCAATATTTAACAAAAGGAAAAACATTATATGTTCTTTTGTATAAATGAAAAGGAATATATTTATATTTTATACACAGATCGGAAGGAGAAATATTTATAATTTAAAGTATTTAGATATAAATTTGAAATAAAGTTTTATAACTAAACGAAATTAACACATTTTTTATCAATAATTTAAAAGCAACGTTTGAACTAATAGTAATTTATTCTTTACTATTTACAATTCATAAAAAAAAACACAAGTAGTCTTTGTTAAAATATTTAAAAGAAATTATTTAAATATATATATATATATAATTATATATATATATAATATATATATATATATTATATAAATTGCTTTGTTGCTTTACAAATATTTAGAGTTTACAAAATCTATTTTATGTTTACTTAAAATTTCTCAAATTAATTTAAGGCTGAAAAACCTTTTAAAAAATGAATGAGGGAGCCCGGTTCGAACCCAGGACCTCAAGATTGTAAGGGTAAGTGTCTAACCAGTGAACCAAGGCCGTGGCCTTGGTATCACTTGGTTTTTACTTCTTAAAAAACCATATAAACAAAACCCCCAAATCCCTTAGAACCCTAATTTCTAACCGAACCAAATCAAAAGCTAAATCACAATCGTGAGTTGCAACAAACATAGGGCTTTGATTCCCCACTGAATTTTGAGCATATTCATGTATTCAATTACCCGTTTTGAGGACGAATCGTGGAAGAACGGATGAGAACTAGTCGCGGCTAGTGTCATAGCTTGATTAGGTCGCAAATAGCAAGGGTACTCAAATTCGTTCAACGGGATACTTCTAATAGATCCAATGATGAGAAACCCTTTGTCAATTGTGGGTTGGAGGACTCGGATAAAGGTCCACGAGTGAATTGCAGGTCGCGACGTTTAGAGGGAGGTTGTTCGAAAGGATTAAGTGTAATTTAGGTGAAATTGGAAATGTTAATGATTTAGGAATAGTTAAACGATTGTTTATGTTCGATTAATTAGATTATTATTAGGTTTTAATTATCAAACGGTTAACTTATCGATTAAAGTTTCGGTTTCAAGTTTGATCCACTTCATAACCGAGTTAAAACCCATTAAGTCTTACGTTTAGGTTCGAATCATGTTCTGGAGACGATTGGAATCGTTTGAGGTTCGAAATTCGAAGGGTTTATGCGGTTTCGAGGCTCGCCGGACTCCGGCCGAAGGTGATCGGAGCGGCCGCCGGAAATACAGGGGAGAAGAAATGGGGGTGAGTTTGGGTTTTAATTAATTACATATTTGGTCCCTCAAATTTAAGTTTCTTTTATTTTATGCTGAAACTTCAATTTAAAGTTTATAAATTGACATTAAGACCCTCTAATCTTTAACTACTTAAAGTTTTAAACATTGTTAAGTTTAGTAACTATACAATTTATTTTTATTATTATTAACATTAGTATTGTTATTATTATTCTATTATTATTACCAATATATTATTTTATTATTGTTGTTGTTGTTGTTGTTGTTGTTGTTGTTTAAATAACTTAGAAACTTTAAATTAAATAAGGAATTATACATAATAGCCCACCAAGTTACATAAATAGCATAAATAGGTCTTATAAGAATTAACACAAATAACTTTTAATTAATAAAAATACGAGATGTTACACCATGCGTCCCAATAGTGCCCATGCGCTCAAGTGGCCCATGCACCTAAGTGTCCATGCGTCTGAATTACTCATGCGTCTAAGTGTTCATACGCACAAATAGTGCCCATGCACCTGAATAGTTCATGCGCCTAAAGTTAAAATGCTTAAGTGTTTGCTGATGCGCCTACATAGTGATGAAACGCCCGAACAGGGCTCAAGCGCCCAAATAGTTCCCATGCGCCTAAGACTTAGAAATTTTTACGGAATTTTTCTGAGAGTCTGTGCCTTAGGGTTTTGACCGAGGTTGACTAAGGGCTTATTAATGATGTTGTTTCATGCATGATATGATTGCTTATGATTGTTCATTATTATTGTTATTGCTATTATTATTATTACTTATAGTATGTGACTTTACGTGGTATGTTATTATCGTAACGTAAAGTATATCGTAATAATAAAGTGAAAGAGCAATAAAGAAAAGAAGAGGAACATTAATGAAAATGTTAACAAGTCTTGCAAGCTTACAGGAGGTACACGACCATGTTGTCGTTAGCTCAAATGTGCTGCGGGTTAGCTACCCTATTATGCACACAGGGTCAATCAATTGAGATTGGCAGGACCTTTGCAGCGTGTCCTGGGTGATTGGGTTAGCCTTTTACATAGTACACATAACCCTTTCGAGGGATATAGTTGACCCTTTCGGGGGATATAGTTGACCCTTTCGAGGGATACAGTTGACCCTTTCAAGGGATACAGTTGACCCTTTCGGGGGATATAGTTGACCATTTCGAGGGATACAGTTGACCCTTTCGGGGGATATAGTTGACCCTTTCGAGGGATATAGATGGCCCATCACCCGTTTTCCATCGCGCATATAGTTGGGGTATTGCTCACTAGTCCATACAGAAAGTGAAACATAAAGATAGAAGTTTATAGAACAGACAAGGCCAACAGTAAAGAGAACGAACAATATTTGTTCATATAGTTGATGCGTGCTCGCATATACAGTACAGAGTTGTATTTTACAGAAAAGAGTATTTTCATATACAACATATAGAAAGTATTTTATTACTTATAAACTAGAGCTCACTCAGCAACGCTGACTTTTATACATTTTCAGTTGGCAGGTAATTATTGCTGAGGATGGCACGAGGGTGAAGCTAATCGGCAGGAAAAGTCTGACATCCATTCGTATTTTATGTTGTTGTTGTTTTGTACTGCAGTAAAACAAGTCTTTTGTAATCAGTTAAACGATGATGTAGTGCTCAACAACAGTGGTTTAAATGAAATGAATGGCTTTTGATAAATTATTTCCGCTACTTAAGTTCGTTTAATTGTAATGTTTAATGTTTTAATTGCTATGATTGACTAACTGTGAGGTTTCCGGGAACGTGGCCTTACATTTTCAGATGTGTTCCCACCCCAAAATTGACCAAAAACATTTAAAAGAGGGGTCCTAGAACTCACACAAACCACACCGAGAAGTAGAGTTTCGTTTGGACCCGCTACACGATGATTTTGCTCACTTGAATACACCCGAACCAACATTTTCTCTCTTTTCTCCCTTTCTTCTTCTCCTCTCTTTTCTTTGCTTAATTTTGGGTGTGAGGAGAGGGTAAGAGCTGCCCTCTCCCTTCAAATACTTCAATTCACCCAACTTTCTCTCGTTGGCGAGTTTGGTCCCCCGACTTTGTACTTTATTTCTTTTCTTCTTTCGTCGGCTTCAAAGAAAATAATTAACCGGGTGTTACATCATGCCAATAGATGATGTAAATCATACAAGACATAAACTCTAGATTTGACTGCCATTACAATACTATACTTCATCGTTAAGTGATTTTGGTCGATAGATGTGAAGCAAATCATAAGAGTTTTGAGAGTTTCATCTTAATATTCTTCCAAAAAAGAAAATATTACTTCATTTTATATTTGAATGTCCAATTACATTTGCTAGCTGTCTCATTGATTCCAATAATATACGATAGTTTTATACTTTTTGGTTATTTATAACTTTAAATAATTAACTAAAAATTAGAAATAAAATAAAATAGTTATAACTACATACTAAATGTGAAAGTAAAATAAACTTTAACATAAACCGTATCCACGTGTTACTCATTCCGATTATTGAAATAAATCATATAACACATAAAATATTGGATTTGACTACCATTATAATATTAAACTTCTTCGTTAACTTGATTTTTGGCTGACAGCTGTGAAGTAAATCATAAGAGTATGACAGAATCATCAAATATTCTTTAAAGAAATCAAGGGTTTGGATTTCAATGTTTTTAATATTCTTCAAAAAAAAGTTAAATGCTTTGGATTTCAATGTCCAATTACATTTGTTGGCAATCTCATTGACTCCAAATACATGCGGTGATTTTATACTTTTTGGTTATTCATAACTTTGAATAATTAACTATTCAAAAGGAAGTTGTTATAAGTACATATCTAATGTGAAAATAAAATAAACTTTAACATAAATCAAATCCACGTGTTACTCATGTCGATTGGTAATGTAAAAAATATAATACATTGAATTTAATATGACTATCATTACAATACTACGCAACACCGTTAAGGTGTTTTTGGTCGATAGTTTTGAAGTAAATAATAAGAGTTTTGAGATTTCATCTTAATATTCTTCAAATTTAATGTGTTTTAGATATTAATGTCCAATTACCTTTGCTAACAATCTCATTGAGTCCATTTACATACCGTGGTTATATACTTTTTGATTATTTGTAACTTTAAATAATTAATAAAAAATTAAATAAAATAAAGTAGTTATAAATACATATAAAATATGAAAGGTGATTTGGTTATTCATGTCGAATCAGTGACTTAAATAATTTAATACATTCGATTTTAGACTTAGACTACCATTACAATAATACACTTTACATGTACGGTGATTTTGATGTACACATGTGAAGCAAATTTGAGATTCTTGATAGCCTCATCTTAATATTTCATTTATAAATGAAATTATTACGTTTTAGATTTGAATGTCAATTACACTTACTAGCAATCTTCTTGAGTACAATTACGTATGATGGCATTATACTTTTTGGTTATACATTGCTTTAAATAATTAATGAAAAAAGTTATATAAAATGAAGTAATTATAACTACACATTAAGTGTCAAAGTAAAAAAACTTAAACATTAACCAAATCCACACGTTACTCATGCCAATCGAAAGTGTAAATCATATAACATGTTGAATTTAAGATTTGATTACCATTATAATACTACACTTCATCGTTAAAGTGATTTTGGTCTACAGTTGTAAAGAAAATCATTAGAGTTTAAGATATGAATTTTGATAGGCTTATGGTTTGTCTCTTTTAGTTCAAATAAGTAAAATCAATAGACTTGTTTAAAATAAAAACGGATCAAGTATTTAAATATATCAACGAGGCATTTGGTTGATGAAATTTAATGGAATTAGAAATGAAAATGATTCTTTAAAAATTTAATAGAGTGTTCAAGTCTAGAATCAATAAAAAACAAGAACAATTGGCTAACTTACAATGATTTATTATAACCAATAAAAACTCACTTAAAACTTAGTCATAACTCATGCATAACCATAAACTTTGAATATGTATTTATAGGCAAAAAACTAAACCTACATGAATATAATTAGAATTGCAATATTTTAGGTACTAACCAACTTATTAGAGTACTACTTGACTATAATACTAATTATTAAATAATATAAATTAAACTAACTTGATGGACTTGTCAACTTAGATTCTTTAACTTCACCGTGTGAAACAGGTTAGAAATTACTATCAATATGCGTTTAGTTGGTATGATTGTAAATTGTAAATAAAATTGGAGGTTTATACAAAACCTCCTTTTTCTTTCATCATCTCTGGTCTGGTTAATCTTCTACACCAAAATCTATTATCATATGGGGAGGTTTATATAAAACCACCACCAATTGTTCATTCTAGTAGTCGAAATCGTTCATCAAGAGACAAGAAGTTGGAGCCTAATTGTAGGAAAATTAGTTCATAGATAATTATTTGTGTTTGTTACTAAAATATTTATTAACTAGTGGGTTTATGTTTCACTATGTGATAGGATCACAACTAACTAACCTGTGTCTAAAACAAATGTAAGATGAATGAGATATATAAAGGTATGGAAATAGATGAGTTTGTCCCACATAAATGGAGGGACAAAACTTATAAGGACTTACAATATAAATATAAATATAAATATAAATATAAATATAAATAAATATAAATATAAATATATATATATATATATATATATATATATATATTATATATATATATATATATATATATATATAAATATATAAATGCATTAGCTATTTGATGAACACCTTGTGGCACCCAAATACTCACATGCAACGACACACGGAATTGGAGCGGAGCTAGAGCGATGGACGCAATGTGACATGACATATTTAGTATTTCACCTGCTTGGTTGTCGTCTTTAGTGTTTTTGAGTTGTCTAGAATGGTCTGAAAGTTGTTGATGGTTCGGTAGCTTATGGTTCGAAGGTTGACAGTTCTAACTTACATCCTTGAACGTGTATGAAATACTCATTTGTTAAACTATGCCCGGTTATTCTTTGAAGAGAGTCAAGATTAAAACATGGATTTATATATCAAACAACACCAATGATACTTAGGCAACGTTGTAAATGTGAGTTACCAATAACATGTAAATATTGGGAGATTATAGGTTCAAGTCTCAAAGCAAAATGTTTAGAGTTGAACCAGTGGGTTTTCTCATCAACGAGTTTACTCCTGAGGGGTTTGGGGTGCGATCTTTACTAGGAAACGGATTGGCGGGCCGGATTAAGATAACACTTATCCTAGCATGGTCGCACATTTGACGTTAAAAAAATCAAACAATAAAGGAGGCTTAATGGTATGACTGATTGCATTCTTCATATGATCAATAGGTAAGGGATTTTATCACTTTCAGGGGATAACGGATGAAGTGTTCTTTTTTACTGTAAATCTAATTCTTGTAACTGATTTTGATATTAAGCTTTAACAACATGTATGAACAGAACTACAAAACAATTACTCTACATACTCTGCTTACAAAATGCAGAGAGACTTGCGAGTACGGATCCGGGTTGATTGGTCCGGAAAGTCAAAATAATATATTGGGTCTGTTATAGAATCTTATGAATCAAGCACGACACACTTTCTATCTCTCCTCCGTCTACAAGGTGAATTGCTTAGCTTACAACATAGCGTGTTCGTCACGAGGAACTAGCAACCACTACAAGAATCCTTACAATAGCGGCGACACCTTTAGCGGCGACATGTCGCCGCTAAAGGTTGGCGATTCTCTGTTTACTTTACCGACTCAGATCTGGCCGTTCATCGGCCATTAGATCTAACGGTTGAAGTTAAAAAGTACAAAAACCATTAGCGGCGACGCGTCGCCACTAATGCTAAAAGATATACGTGGGTCTAGCCCCATCTCCTTCATTTTCCCTCCACACAATTCCACAGCCACCACAAGCACCAGCCGCCACCACTATCCACAGCCACCACCATCCGGCGCCACCACCATCGGCGCCACCACCATCCGATGCCACCACAACCACCACCCGCTGACGTCACCACCCACCACAGCCACCACCGTCGCCGACCACCGGCAAAAACCATGAGCCGAGCACCGTCGCCGCTGCTGCTCCTGTTACGTCGCCGCTACTACAAAGATCCGGTATTTTTTTGTTTTTTCCTTTTTTAAAGATTTTTGGTTTCTAGATGTAAATGTTTTAGGTGGTGCTAAGTGGATAAAATTATTTGTTTGATTAGTGTTATTTTGGATGAGATAAGATATAGTTTATGATTTAATTTTTGATTAGTTGATATGTATATGTTGAAACCATATATTAAAAATGTAAATGCTTAACTGTGGACTAATTAGATTAGGATTAGAAGTCATATTTGTTTAGTTGATATGTATATGTTGAAACCATATTAAAGATGGACACGCTTAACTTTTGGACTAAGACTAGGGTTTTGGTGGTGTTTAGTTGATAAAATGATTTGTTTGATTAGTGTTATTTAGGATGAGAAACTAAACTTGTTGAGATATGCTTTAAGTTTTGTTTAATATTTGAAGTATATGGATTTGGGTATTTTGTTATTTAGTTGGTTATAATTAGTTGAAATTATATAAAACATGTATTTTAAACTAATAAACCATTTAGTTGATAAATTAGTTGAACTAGATTATTTTGGTATTTACTTAAAAGAAACAAAATTAGATTTGATGATCTCATTCTAATCACTATAAGCTTAGAAATATCCGCCCGAAACTGATTCAGTAATTAATTTCGGGTTGTCTCTGTTTTGGGGCTGCTTTTTAAGTTTTATTATCTCATTTAGGATATGAATGTGTATTAAATGATTGTTTGTGTAAGAAAGATTTGGTTGTTATTTTGTCTTTGCTCCTTGGGTATATCTCTATATGTATATACTTGGGAGCTTAGTAAAAATTTGTCGAATTATTCTTAAACAAACAATCATGTAGTACACATTCATATATGAGATAAGATATTTAAAAAGTGAGTATAACAACCTATCGTTTTAAATTCTATATTTGTTACCTTAGTTTTATTCATGTTTTCTGGATAAATATGCATCCATTTAAATCTTAAATTATATTGCAGTCCTGTAATCATGTCTGTCGATAAAAGTTGGCTTCTTAATCTGAACCGTAGATTACCTGAGTATCAGCAAGGACTCAACTCTTTTATCGATATGAGTGAAAAACATATCGACAAATATGGCCTAATTAGATGTCCGTGTAGAAATGTCAGAATACTCAATTATTAGAATGAGTTAAAATGAAATATCATTTAGAAATAGGGGCATGTGTCGGGCGTATAAGGATTGGATATATCTTTTAGAAATATGGGGCATGTTTTGTAGGCTCAAATCGCAAGTCTGTTTCAAAATACGAACTTTATGTCTCAAATGACTCAACTTATTGTCTCTCAAAAAGTTACACAATAAGCTGATGAAGATGATTTGAACGAGGAAGATGAATAAGATAGCGGTTAAGTAGTTTAAGTTTGTGTTAACGACATTTAATATTGAAGTTAAACAATATATTAGCATACTTAATTAGTTAACAATCGTAGTGGACTTCTTAATATTATTTGTATTTGTATGTTATTTGCGTTATTGGAAAATTTGGGTTTATTTGTATATACAGGTTTATTTGGTTATTAAAAAATAAAATAAAAAATGTCGCCGCTAATAGTCATTTTCCCGAAATTCTTATCAAACACAAATAGCGGCGACACAATCGCCGCTAATAAAGTTAATAGCGGCAAATTATTAGCGGCGACTCATTAGCAGCGACATGTCGACGCTATTACTGATAGCGGCGACAAACCCCACTAATAGCGGCGACAACCCCACTAATAGCGGCGACATCTCTCTCTTCTTGTAGTGAATGCATAAACCTAATAAAAAAAGATGTGTGGACTTCTATAAAAAAAAACAATGTCTTTTGTAAATCTGAATTTAAAGGATAAACCCAATTCAATTGAGAAAAAGTCTAATTAGACTATCAAACAAACAAAGCAAGATCGGAACCGAATCCCACCCACTAGAGCTGACCTTTTTTCATAGCAGGAAAATAGACAAGAAAAACAAAAAAATTGAGATGAAAATTCGTAGTGAGATAGAGCTAGTGTACTTGAAATGAATTGATGGGTGTTTAGTTAGGTGATACAAGCAGAGTGTAAAGTCATTAAGAGTGAAACTGAGCAAATGAAAAAATGTGGGTGGAGACTTTGGAGGCGTATCCGGAGCGTTAAAGTTCACCAGGTGTGGAGATTACCTGTGGCGTTGTTGGAATTGCTTTGGTGCGTTGAAAGGTAGTGGTCGAAAGTCATTGACGGGGATTTTGACTCAACGAGGGTGGGGGCGATACCCTCGTTGTTGCCACCTTGGTCGCGCACACAACAACAGCCTATTGCGATCTCATTTTAAGTTAAACAAAAGTTAAAATATTACATTTTACCCTGTAAATACTATCACACATGTTATTAAAAAATCATAACATTTCTATCTATATTCTCTTCTTTTTGTCTATTTTATTAAAAATCATTTCCACTAGAAATGTCGGGTAATCGGGATGGTTCGTTTCAACAAAGTTCTGAATTCATGGACGACAAGTTTTTTACAAACTTTATGTAGTAAAGAGACACTCAAAATGTTCAAGTAAAGAGACGCTCTCATCACAAGTGTAGGGAGGTTTAAGCCAACCGGCCTTGTAAACGAAATAGAGTTGGGGCCTTGTAAACGAAATAGAGTTGGGGCCTTGTAAACGAAATAGAGTTGGGGCCTTGTAAACGAAAAATACTCCTCGGTCAAAAGAGGATAAAACAGCTTTGTGTTGTGTTTGGATTAATATATCCGAAGATTGCTAAACCGTTACTTTGTTAATTATTTTTTTGTTTACTAAAAATTTAGTTTCAATTTATTTATTTTTGACATTTTGCTAATTGTTTTTTTGTAGCATACTATGAAAAGTCGAAGGTGTTTTGTGGGAAACTTAGGGAGTCTTTCTACGAGTAAGGTGGTAGTAGAGAACACCGCTATTAAATCCTCATTGATTTCATTGGAGTCCTTAATTAACAACTCCAACGATGGTTTTACGACAAACTGATCTATAGTTGTGGTTTAAAAACAATGTTAAAGTAGAAGTTTAGCCACTCCTCTCCTAAGTTCTCATTAATTTCACAAGAATCCTTAATTAACAACTGGAATGATGGTTTTACGAGAATTTGGTCTATAGTTTGGACAAAATACATGGCGCTACATAAAACTGGTATGGGAATGTGCCACAGAATCGATGTCTCTTTTCATAGGTTAAATCATACTAACCGCAAATGTTACAACATGCATATCCAATAGATATAGAAGATAATCTATAGATAGGGGTGTTTATCGAATCGAATTTGAGTTGATCGAATTGAATAAGTTGAATTTTAAAAATTTCAAACTGGATTCAAATTCAAAAAAGATAAATTGAATTCGAATCGAATCGAATTTGAAACTTTCAAGCAGGATTCTATTTCAATTCGTATTGAAAAAAAGTTTGAATTCAAATCGAATTTGAACTTATTCGATTCGTATTTAATAACAAATATATTTAATCGAATAGCATTTTCAAAATTTATTCGACAAATCCAATTTCAAATGCTCAAAATATATAAACAAGCAAAGAAATATTACAAGTATTAAATAAATCAAAAGGTATCAATTACGCTTTAACATTTTAGATTATATATTTTTTAGATTTTTAATTCATAATTTCTTATATGCATATTCCTAAATTAATATACAAAATTAGTAAATGTATGTGTGTGTATTTCTAATTCAAATTTCGAATTGAATCGAATTGAAAATCAAAAATTTGATTCGAATTCGGTAATTAGACTTCGAATCGAATTTCGAATCAATGATTTTTAACTCGAATTGATTTTCGAGTTTTTCGAAATCGATTCGAATATTGAACACCCCTATCTACAAGTAAAAGGTTAAGGTTACATTTCGGTTTTAATTCTTTAAACCTCAAACAATTCAAATAAAAACTTATTAAAAAGATAACAAGTCAAAGGAGTTGAAAGGTGGACAAAAGACAAATTCAATAGTATGATACTTTCTTAATCACTTTTGTAGTGTTCATGAAATAGTAGATGCAAACATACAATTTAGCTGCAAAGTGTGTCAATTTGGGTCACTACTACCGCATCACATAGATTGCTCTGAAAATGATCGGATATACCTTGTACTGTCTTCGATCATCTTCGTGTGATGAGATGCCATCAACTACAACATGAGAAAACACACAATCTTGTTGTGGTACATCGTTGTTGAATTTCAGTTGGGTGCTTCAACATTGTCATCCACAAAAGCATTCCCTTGTTATAGGATATGCTATTGGTATGATAAATTCAACCCTTCATATTCGAGGTGATCAAAGCATATCTTTTTAGCTTGGCTTAACACTCATGCATACCCATATATCCGAATCATACTCGAAAACAAATTGACTTTCTCTATACACAATGACCTTTTTTTTCGTCAGTAGTGTTACTTTTTGATTCAGTAGTGTAAATTTTGACCCGCTCATGTAATTTTTTTATATATATATCGAGTTCGATACATCTTAAAAAAATTAGTTTCACCTCCGCCCCCTATAAGAGCGTTCAAGCTCCGCTACTGTCTTTACCTATTCATTTATCCTAAGGTAATATACTTAATACTCGAAAAATATAAACTAAGAGGGGTGTTTGGCCTAGTTTTTTTAACAAAGATTATAGGTTTTTAGCTCTATTTTACAAAATAAGCTTAACTTGATGTTTGATTTAGTTTATTAAGCTTATGCTTATTAGCTTATATAAGCTAATTTGGATACGCTTATTTGAAGATGGTTTTTAGCTTATTTGAAAAAGCTTAATTGTGTAAAGGTATAAGTTACTTAGTTGTTCTCAAATGGTGGTAGATTAATAATTATTGAAACCCCTTTTAATCATTGGATTAACATAAGTTAAATAAAAAAACTAACACAAACATTTAAGAAAACTTATCAACTTGTAGAATATAAGTTAATCCAAACATTTAAAAGAGTTTATCAAATAATAAAAAATAAACTATAAGCTACTTTAAAATATAAGTATAAACCAAAAAATAAAAGTTAGGCCAAACACTCCCTTAATCCAATACACAATTTTACAGGCAACTAGAAGTTATCGATACTCATTCTTTGTCTTTACCGTTTCAGCATCATCCCCCTTAATTGAAATTGAAAGACATGAACTCGAATCTAATTAATAGACTAATAATTTGATAGATGTGAGATTTGTTTTTCTTTTTAAAGAACAAACCAATTCGATGGTCATAAAGCATGATATTTTTTTGAACGAGAAATATGCGATATTATTTTGGATGACATGTGTTGTTTTAATTGGGACTATTTATTCGTAACCCAGTAAAAAATGCATCCTTAATCCCATCAGAAGAAAACGATCACTTAAAAAACTCTTTGATTTAACTTTAAAAATATATTGTTTATATTGAGACTTGAACCCGTAACTTACGTGATAAATGAACAAAAGGGTGACGCAAGTGCTTTGGTTATAATATGTGGTTAAACCACCTACAGTCAACTCACTAAAATGGCAGTCTTTTTAAAAACCCTAGGCTCCAAATCACTCGATCTACGCACACACCTCACTCCCTCTTTCTCTCGTCTTCAAATTCGATCAATGGCTAATTCAGATTTCAAGAAAATTCAGATTCAAAGAGACGACATCGTCAGTTTTCATTATTACACCCATCTGCTTCAGTTTCCCTTGTTCTATGCTATTCAGAAGTCCACTAGCTACATACTAATGTTATTTTATGCATTTATGTTTCGATATGCTGTTGTTTGTCAAAATGGCGGTGCAAACGCACAGAATTGTGGTTGAATTTGATAAAGATGATGGCTTTTAGGTCTAATTGTGCGTGAATCTTTCAGTTAAAGCATGTATTAGGGTTGTGTGTTGAATTTGATAGAGATGATGATTAATTTGGGCTAATTTTGCACCTGTAGCATGCTCTGTTATGATAGGAGTTGAGAAATGACTGCAAATTTGTGTTTTGGGTGTGTTGATTTGGTTTTTGTTATGTATGTATTTGTTGCAGACATTTGATGCGTATGTTGTTGGCAAAGAAGATGCCCCTGGAATTGTTGTTATTCAGGAGTGGTGGGGAGTTGATTTTGAGATCAAGAATCATGCGCTTAAAATTTCCCAACTTGAACCTGGCTACAAAGCTCTTATTCCTGAGTAATCTTGTTACCTTAGTTCAAGCACATTAACGCCATTCATCAGAGCTGGCAACACGTGTCGGGTTGTGTTGAACCTGTTTAAACATGTTTTCAATCATGTCACTAAAGTGTCGACCTGTTTATGACACTAACCTGTTTAACTTGGTGTAGAGTCGTGTAGCAAGTTGTGTTAAGAGTTGCCAGCTCTACTAATCATAAACTTAATATGTAGAATTAGTCGTTTCATTTTTCATTGAGTTTCTTCTTTCATGATTTCAGTTTGTACCGTGGAAAGGTCGGTCTTGATGTTGCAGAAGCACAGCATTTGATGGATGGTCTTGACTGGCCAAGTGCTGTAAAGGATATCCAGGCTTCAGTTAACTGGCTCAAGGCCAATGGCTCACAGAAGGTCTAACATATGTTTTCTAAAATAATTTTCTTCACATGATGCTATTTTTTAGTCTACATTTAGGTGATATAAACGGTTAACCGATTTTGAAAACTCGTTGTTGCTTCTCTTGCTGACCATTATCTTGATAAAATGTTGACTTCCACTTTCCACGGACGGTTAACATGATATTAATCTGGTGATATAGGTAGGCGTGACTGGATATTGCATGGGTGGTGCTCTTACTATTGCAAGTTCTGTTTTAGTCCCCGGGATTGATGCTGGTGTGGCGTTTTATGGAGTTCCTCCTCCAGAGCTTGCAGATCCTGCCAACATTAAAGTACCTCTACAAGCTCATTTTGGAGAACTTGACAACTTTGTTGGATTTTCAGACATTAAGGTATGAACATATTAACAAAAGCATGAAATCATCAAAATTGTTTGATTTATCATATTATGCATTAGGGATAATGTAATATAAGCTGACACGCGCATGATTAATCTAATGTCGATTTATGTTTTGGACTATTGGGCTTATATTGTTAGGCTGCTAAAGCTCTCGAGGAAAAACTGAAGGCATCAGGGAAGCCATATGAAGTACATGTGTACCCTGGAGTTGCACATGCATTTATGAATACTTCACCAGAAGGAATTGAGAGGAGAAAGGGCATGGGAATGAATGATGACAATGAAGCTGCTGCTGAGCTGGCATGGTCTCGTTTCAAGTCCTGGATGAACCGTTATTTATCAACCTGAAAGCTGAATCACAAACGAGGTTTGTAGCTATCAAACAATTACCCGTACCCAAGTAATAATAAACTGAAATAGAACCTGAGATGATCAAGGTTTGGTGTTTGAAATGGTGTGGGTATGGTTTGTAAAATAAATGTTACTGTTCATGGTCAAATTGGTTGTCAATGTTAAGAGATCTCCTATGTGGTATCTATTTCATGACCCTTTGATTTGGGTTCTTGTTTGAAATTTCAAATGATGTAGGTTTCCTGGTGGGTGTTTTAGACGCTCGGATTGTTTCGAGGATAACGAGTAGAGTTCTAACATGTTAGACCTTCATTGAGCAATTCTGTATTTCACTAGATGTGTTTTTTATGCAAAAAATCATGAGTGGTAAATTTTACCTCTTAGAACTTATGGCATATTAGGATATATGCTATGGAACCCATTATATAGTTTTTTGACCATGAAATCATGTTAATCAGTTTTTAAAGTTTCATTAAACAACTTATGCTTGTAATATTATATATGAAAACATTAAAGTTTCATTAAACAATGTGGATTACATTAAAGTTGTGTTATCTAACAACATAGCCAATATTCAAGCTCCTAGCAATTGATTTCTTTACCCAATTATAGGTTTTACCAAAAGTTGTATTACCTTCATAGACATTTGGAATGTTAAATACTTGCTTGTATGTTTCTCAATGAGTTGGATAACTCAGGTGGATGTTGTAATGATGATGGTACGTATTTATTAGCCGAAACCCATTTCAATCCTTATGAGAATGATGTGATACATGTAAAAAATCGTTATTGATAATCAAACCAACTTGGTTTACCTCTGCGACGTGATCAAGAGGATTTTGTGTCCCAAATTACCGCGTGTGCTAGAGTTGGACAACATTGCATACACATAGAAGACACTAACCTCCCATGTAGTGTCTATCAAAAAAAATTCTTTATCATAAGTATCATAAACTTCAAGGCCTGCCTTATATAACCCTTTAAACACATCTATGAATGGCGTTTGATATAAACCCCATGTTTTGACCTTGACACTATCTTCAATGAATAATAATGAAAAACCAAACATGGTTTAACAAATAGGTATTTCCAAAGCATTTAAGGATTAATTTATGGAATACAAGCCATAGGAAAAATTTAAGTTATTTGAATCAATAGCACTGGATAAACCAGTAGCCACTGGTTTATTGGCAGATGATGTCAACCTTTCGAACTATAAGGTATTGCACTATCAACAACTTCCGAATCATTGTTGACCAATTTTTTTTAAAAAAAAACTCGACTCTCAAGCGGATGAAGTGTAAGTTACGCCACAATGCGCCCATAATCCTGGTTCAGGCCATTTAAGTGCCATTGGATGTTCCTCATTCGATAGAAACTGGCAGCTATTTGTTTATTGGCAAATGTTGTCGATCTTTCGAAGTGTAAGGTATTACACCATCAACAACTTTCGAACCGCTACTGAACAACTAAAAAAATATACGAAATGTGACTCATAAGGGGATGAAGTGCAAATTGCCCCACAATTTGCCAATCACCCTAGTGCGGGCTTGTATTTAAGTGCCTCCGAATGTTCTTCATCAAATAGAAGCACATTTCTATAGATGCGCCCACTTATAAGTCCATTCAAGTTTCAACTGCACAACTTCGAGCATCAATATCTCATTTATCTTATTTTCGTTTTGGACACGTCTTGGTTCATTATGATCCTTTCATATAGTAGAACACAAAGTTAATTAATAATTATTTTATAACAAACACAAATACATATTTATGTACAAAGTTAGTGAGAAACCTATTTTTCACAAAACTAAATTTCCAACAATCAGGCTCCAACTTCTTGTTCTTAATGAATGATTTCGACTACTAGAATGAACAATTGGTGGTGGTGGTTATATAAACCTCCGCATACGATGATGAATTTTGGTATAGAAGAATAACTAGATTGGAGATGACGGAAGAAAAAGTGATAGTGGTAAATTACTCTTTTGAAGTTTATAACATTCTAATTCTATTTATAAACATACCAACCAAACACTCTTTAATTTTTAAAATAATCATTTCCATTCTTTAATTTCATTTCCAATTTCTTTAAATACATTCCGTTAACCAAATGGCCCATGCTTTCATTATAGACAAGTTCTTTTAATTTTAATTGTTATTAACCGGAAGAAATATCTACAACTTGAATTGACCTATCAAAATGCATGTCTTAAACCACCATTTGTGTAAGACAAAGATTTATATCGTTTCAACCTTTTATTTTGTTGCATTTCAATTTTTCAGGATTTACCTTATCAATTTCTAGCGAAAACCGTTTCAAGGTTTTAAGGTTTTTGAAGTGTCGACATTTGTTTATGTTGTTTTGTAAGGCTATTTTAAATTGATACCTATCTTGAATGTATGAGAATCTAGCGTATAATGTTGGTGGTTGCTTGGGAGTTGGGACTAATGGTGGCAAAACAAACCCATGGTATTCATTTTGGGTCTTTATGGATAATTTTAAAAAGAAAATGGATCAAGATGGGCTGCGTAAAAATTAGTAACAGGTCAGGATGGACTATGTAAAAATTAGTAACATGTCAGGATGGGCTGTGAATTTTATACCTAAATAAAATGCTGGGTCAAGATGGGTGAAATTAACAAAAATGGGTCACCCTCAAAGTCAAAATCACTGGACCATCAAACTATTATTGAGTGCTTTGAAAGATCTCAGTTACACATTCTTCGTTACTGTTGAAAGCTTCGAACGACTTCTGGCCAGATCCAAAGGTCTCCAACCTATTTCCATCACATTGTTGAAAGCTTCGAGTGATTTCTGGAAACATTTCGGTGATTCGAAAGTCGAAACTCTATAAATTCTCGCATCCCCAAATCGACAATCATCGGCAAACTTTAAAATTGAGTTTATGACTAGAGCATCGGAGTAGACTGCGAACCAAATTGTTGGTTTATATTTGTTAATTTCAAATTTACATTTTTTACTTAGTAGGCTTTTTAGTAGACAATTTGATATATTTTTCTAGTATTTAACTTTGAACGAGTATAAAACTAGCTTCTTTGATTTGCTAGGACACAAATACGACTATAAACAACCCATATGTAACTGTTCACTCGTTTGGAATTAAATCTGTACACGAACACATAAACCGTACGCAAATTCTTGTTAATGTTCGTTCACATATTAAACAAACAAACATAAACAAACTGATAATAAAACAGTTTACAAACAATCCAGTACATTCAGTTCGTTTAGTGTCATAAATAGAACGTACATATCCAAAATTACATAGAAATCCGTAAATACGTGACCCAAACAGAACATATCCAAAAATACGTGCACTCAAACAGACAACAGCCAAAGTTGCGTGCACTTAACTGCAAAAGATGCAGTTATTCGTCTCTAAAAGCGGTGCCTTCTGATCACACTACCCACGTATTCCTCTCTTCTCACGCCACCTTCACCGATTCTCTCACATAACGTGAGTTTTAACTTTTAACCACTTTTCTCTCACAATTTCCCCTTATCAATCAATCACCTCCCATCACTACAATTCAACTCTAACTGTATGCATTTCTGTATTGTATGCAACTATAATCGTTAACTTGATTTGTATGATTTGTGTACTGATTCACTGTTATGGTTTTAATCAGTGATGGAGATTTGGGCTTATTACGTTGTTTTTTTTTTAAGTTTTGCATATTTGTTTTGATTTTGTTTGGGGTTTATCTTCTCTGTATGTTACTCCGTTGGTACGTGACTATAGTTCAATGCATGTGGTTTATGGTGGTGATTTTCACTGATTTTAGTCTGATTACGGTGAATAGGACTCTTGTTGGGTATTTTGAAGGGTGGAAATTTAGTGAGGTACCGAAAGGTGTGTGTATAATTTGTTTTTTAATCTGTAGTAGTTGTTGTTTTTGAGTTGGTATATAATGCATGATTTGGGTATTAGGGTTGCTAATATCGGCAGCGATGATTGATGCTTTTTTTTCTTCAAATTTTATCATTTTACTACCAGATTATATATGTTTTTTGAAGTTTTAATTTTGTTTAATGTGGTTTTTTTAATATATATAAAATTTGCATACCAATTTTTGGAAGTTCTTTTGCAATCAGAGGAAGTAGCAGTTCAGAACATTATGCTCCATTTCGGGATTTGGGTTCATGGGCTTGTAGTCTATTGGGATTTGTCCTTGTAAATTGCGGTGTGAGTTTAAATTATTGCAAGTGTAGGTTTAGGTGGTGTACTGGAGTGACAAAATAGTTGTTGGTTAAAAGAAATGGAGGAGTTGGGTATTTTTGTTTTATAGAGTGTGGATTCATGAGTAGTAATAAGCTCTTTTATATCAACTTAGGATTTGACTGTCAAAGTTTAAATGAGCAAGAAGTATATTTCAAGTATTGTATGTTACATGAAGAATGCTATAGAAGCTCTGTTAGTATCCCTAAGAGTTTGGGTATTTTTAATGCTGGCTACTGTTTATATTCACAACCAACATATAACCAGAATCTTTAATGGTGTTTACAGTGTTCAACATGGGTACCACAATCAAAACAAGCTTGCTTGCCTTCTTTGTGCTGTTAGTTTTATCACCTACTGCTCTTTCAGCTACCAATGGTGGATTGCTTCGGGTTGGACTTAAAAAGAGGAAAGCTGACCAATTTAACCAGCTTAGCGAACATGGTTTGCCCATGGAGGGAACTGCCAGAAGAAACTTTGGCTTTCATGGTAATCTGAGGCACTCAGAGGGTGACATTATTGCTCTAAAGAATTACATGGATGCTCAGTATTTTGGTGAGATTGGTATTGGAACTCCACCTCAAAAGTTCACTGTGATTTTTGATACTGGGAGTGCTAATCTTTGGGTGCCTTCTTCAAAGTGCTACTTTTCAGTGAGTTTCTCCTTGCTGGATGCTTTTATTACCTAAGTCAGGGTCTCTCCAACTCACTTGATGTGTTTAGTTTAATTACGTGCTTATACTTTTCTCGTACGAATGAAGGTAGCTTGTCTTTTCCACTCAAAGTATAAAGCAGGCCAATCAAGCACCTACAAGAAAAATGGTATGATTGCTTTTGATTGTTTCTTTATGATTTCCAAATTTTGCTCTCTTACCTTATCGTGTTTGATTTTAGCAAGACTAGTATTGTCATTGGCCTTTGTGCGATTTACAGAAGTAATAGTAATTTTGTTCATATATATTTTAGGGACATCTGCTGCCATTCAATATGGAACTGGAGCAATCTCTGGTTTTTTTAGCCAAGACTCTGTCAAGCTTGGTGATCTGGTTGTTGAAAAGCAGGTACAGATTATTATGGTTTTGGAGTGCAATGCTGTTGTAGTTTTCTTACTTGTGATGTTTTTTTTTAGGATTTCATAGAGGCGACCAGGGAGCCCGGCATCACTTTCTTGGCAGCCAAGTTTGATGGTATACTTGGGCTAGGATATCAGGAGATCTCTGTTGGGAAAGCTGTACCTGTTTGGTAACTAGGACTCTTGTTTATGTTTCATAGTTTGTTGGCATACATATGATTCTTGTTGCCATACACATTTTGTTGACTAAAAATTGGTAACCAATATTGGGTTGTCATTAGAGCAATCAGATGACTTCTAAATTGTGATATTTGCATGCCTTTTTAGGTACAATATGGTTAATCAAGGTCTTGTTCAAGAACCTGTGTTTTCCTTTTGGTTTAATCGCCATGTTGATGAGGAGGAAGGGGGTGAACTTGTGTTTGGTGGGGTTGATCCTAATCACTTCAAGGGTAAGCACACATATGTCCCTGTGACCCAAAAGGGCTATTGGCAGGTGAGTTATTTCAAATTCTCGTACACACATATATACTGTTCAGTATCTAATGTATTCATATGAATCATGTTGTTGATTTGTTGCTAATTATTTGATTTTCTTGTACGTAGTTTGATATGGGTGATGTTCTTATTGGAGATAGAACTACCGGTAATGTTTGCAGTGTACCTATTTTGACTTTTATGCTCCTATACGTTGCAGATTAATCATCTAAAGATTGTTAAAAGCTATGAACTTTGTAGAATTTTTGAGATGGTTGTTTCTATTTCAGGATTTTGCAGTGGTGGTTGTGCAGCAATTGCCGACTCTGGAACCTCTTTGTTAGCAGGTCCTACGGTATGTTGAAAAAAGTGTATGCTTCTATATCAGTTTTATCCGTTGTTAACTCATCTGTGGCTAACATTCCCTAAAAATGTCAAAAATCTAATAGACCATTATCACTCAAATCAATCATGCCATTGGTGCTGCGGGGGTAATGAGCCAGCAATGCAAGACATTGGTTAACCAGTATGGAAAGACTATAATCGAGATGCTCGCATCTGAGGTACCAGCAGAAGCTGTTTTATATGCATGAGCATGTTTGACAGTTTATCTCACAAATTATCTCCTATCCAAACCTGAATATATTTTGTTGTGATATTCTATAGGCACAACCTGATAAAATCTGTTCTCAAATGAATTTATGCACTTTTGATGGTACTCGAGATGTTAGGTCAGTCTCACATTGCACGTTGCATAAACTTATGCTATCACCATTTTTTTAATTGTTGATTTGTGTCAGATTATTGAGCATTAGCTAACAGTTATATGTAACAGCTCGATCATTGAGAGTGTGGTTGATAAGAATAATGGGAAGTCTTCTGCTGGATCCAATGATGAGATGTGTACTTTCTGTGAGATGGCGGTTGTTTGGATGCAAAGCCAACTTAAACGAAATGAGACTGAAGATAACATAATTAACTATGTCAATGAGGTGAAGTAATAACTATGATCGAACAAAGAAACAAAAAATCATAATGTTAGTTCTGAGCATGTGTTTATCTAAATGCAGCTGTGTGATCGATTACCCAGTCCAATGGGAGAATCTGCGGTTGAATGCAACAGTCTTTCCTCCATGCCCAATATCGCCTTTACTATTGGTGGTAAAGTTTTTGAGCTCACTCCAGAACAGGTGATGAAAAGACTTCTCTTGTCTCAGGATTTTTACGATTCAATTATCTTTGTTATAGGTGATTTGGTATCTTGATTATTTTAATGAATATTATCATTATGATCAATCAGTACATCCTCAAAATTGGCGACGGAGAAGTAGCACAATGCATCAGTGGTTTCACTGCTCTGGATGTAGCCCCTCCTCGTGGACCTCTATGGTAAGATGCTACTTTCTAAATTGCACGTTAAAAAAAGTTAGATTAGTATTTTAATAACAAATAACATAGTATTTATGAACATATCTGATGTATTAAATATGTATGAGATTCAAGAAAAGGGAACACAAACAGGTTATGGGTTTACCTGATCTATTCTGACCTGTGTGAAGTTACTTGTTCTAGCCTGCACTTGCCTTGACCCGTTACCAGCCTGTGTGTTCCTCCTGAATGGCATTTCTGATTCTTAAGTGTTATGTTGCAGGATCCTGGGAGATGTTTTTATGGGTCAATACCACACAGTGTTTGATTATGGTCAGTCACGTGTTGGATTTGCTGAAGCAGCCTGAGTGTTTACTCATCTGACCTACCCTACCTACCTATCGTTATTGTTCTTTTCTGTGAATATTCTAATGAAAAAAATGTTCAGATCCTAAAACTACCAACGTTCTTAAACGCGTGGTGATGAACGCTTAGTCTCGCTAAAAACCTTTTACTGTTGTTTTTATCATCGAATGACCGGTTCTAGATGAATTTTAGATACCGATTGTATGAGAATGGTACCATCCAGCATCCGTGGTTGGTGGTACTATATTTGGCATCTCCTATAAAATGTTGTCGTATAGTATGATACCAAAGCCATGGTACCATCCCGTACCTCTATACATATGTGACGGTATGATGTTTGATATTTGTTATAAAAAGTGGTATTTGGTATAGTATGATGATACTTGAGCAATGGCAACTACAGTATTTGTTACTAGCTGCTAATAGTCCAATACTTTTTCTGTTTCACTTTAGTTGAACGTTGTTGTGCCACTTGTGTAGTTATTAGTTGCAATTTGCAAATAGTCCCAAACTTCTTTTTTAATTTGGTGGTTGTTGTGTCGCTTGGGTTGATAGTTTAGTGATAAAGTAAAAGATCATTTTGAGCCGTGTTACTTGAGTTGATAGTTTAGTGATAATAGTAAAAGATCATTTTAAGAAGACATTAGGGTTTTTCTTTTGCCATGGGCTAGATTAGGGTTTTGTGTAGTTTAGAAGTAGAATTCGATGGGTGTGTGACTTTGCTTTTTTCTTAAAGAAAAGGTAGAGGTCGTGGTCATGGAAAAGAGTTTAAGAGCACTAGCTCGGAGGTTAACGATTCAGAATTGATTGAATGCTACCGAAGTACATATATCCTGTAGTTAACTAATGATAACGAATTAGTACAAATATATGGTATTCAAGTACTTAATTCTCACAGTTTAGTGGAGGTGCTTTTCGTAGATTAAAACCTAGGTGACATTTACATTGTGTTTTAAGTTTACTTAATGAGAGAAGAAGATTAACAAAAAAAATTCTTCTTTTTCTCTTTTTTCTTTTATCATTTTCTTTTTTTTTCTCTTTTTTTTTCTTTCTTTTATTTTCTTTCCACCTATTTTTTTTTCTTTTTTTTTCTTCTTACTAAACTTGAAAACATAAATTTCATCATTTCTTTTCATTTACTTCTAATAAAAAACTCGAAAAACAAGTTTTTTATATTTCCCTCAACTTACCTTATTTTCTCTTCTTAAATTAACTTGGGCACATGACGTTAACTCGGGCACATGACGTTATGAGTATGCAACACGTATGCAAAATTTAAAATGATATAGTTGTTTTTCCATCAATTTTATATATCTATTATTTTAAACTAATAAAATATCATATTTTCTTAAATCATGGTTGGGTGGCATTCTCGATTTCTTTATATAGTATCCAATAAAGATAATTAAAACTATATTTAATATTATCTTAACCAAATAGTTAATTATGTTAAAGATGTTTTCAAATACTTTAATTAGACTCTTCTATGATTGGTAATTGGTATGATGGAAAACTCGAATATGTTTATGTGTCACACGTGCACTGAGTGTGACAAAACACACACCAAACAAAGAGAAAAGAATCAAATACTTGATCAAAAATATCTTAAGAAACACGCATATATACTTATATATTGTCTTCTTTTTTCCTTTCATACTTTTAACGTCTTAGTGACTTAATTAGTTTCATGATGAAATAATTGACACTCTTGTACAATCATTTAAAAATCATAAGCTCGAATCCTTTTATGAATATTCACATTTTTATAATTTTTTTCTTATACTTTACTTTCTGTTTTATTTCGTCTAATTTCAAGCCAAAAATGGAACAAATGACGGGTACAAATATGACCTAAACATCACAAGCAATCGCTGTTCTACCATGTACGTCTTGATATTAGTCACATGAAATGATTGGATTGTTTTCCCTTTGTAGCTAACGTAAAGACACAAATCGAAGATGAAAATGACAATTCCATATCCGTTACTCTTGGACCGAACCTTGAATCATTCACATCCATGTATTGCTTGGGGTGGGAGTGTTTGTTTATAATGATTAAAGAAAATCTTGATTTGGAAGTAATAACCACCCATGAAAGATAAATTAGTAACGAAATGATTTGATCCTTCAAAGGTTATTAAACTTATACTTCACTTACAAGTTACTGTTAAATGAAGCCAAAATGTGGTGAATGATTCAATGGGAGAAACGTATAACACTCCAAATCATAACTTCAAATCAAAACCTACTACCTTTTCACTTTTAGTTACCCGAGTATTCGGTCTACTTTATGGTTTGTATTTATAACAATCACTAACAAATAGTTATACTCTAATCCTTTATTTTTGTTTCAAGGATATGTTATTGATCTCACATCTAATGTTTAACCGGCAGGAACGCATCAATGTATTGATGAATGATGATTCAAGTGACCTAACATCAGTAAAAATATTTACATATGTTATCCATGTATATGATATTTTACTAACATCGATCATGACAGTGAAATTGTATATTTTAGACGATGTAAACCCAAAAAAATAAAGAACAATTGGTATTAAAAAGTTATATAAGACTTTTAACAAGCATGAGTTGCATAGATATAATGTTTACGTCGTTACCATTTTTGTGTATTTCTTGATCTTAAGTGTACATTATTAGTGGAATTCTAGTCAATTTCAACAATCCGACCCAATATAAAATTTTCTCAAACATCAAAGACCAAAATCATAACTGCCGAAAGATTTTCTAGATCTGTCACTAGTAACAAATTGCTAACAAGATTAATACTTATTATTCCTCATATCTGGTTTTAGGAAGACAAAAATCTAATGTTTGGAGGGAAGAAATGAAATATAATGTGGTTCTTGTATTTTAAAATGCCATAAGATGTGACTAACAAAATATCAATTGGATTTTAACTTTTAAGTATTGTTTGTTATACAAAAGTAGAAACAAAACACAAATCTTTATTTATGATTACTAAACCAACTATATACAAATAAACATAGACCCAAAACAAGTTACATTTTCATACAATCAACCCATATTTACATGTGCCAAAGCTATCTCATCATCTACCCATAACTTAACATCAACTATGGACTCTATTTGACCCTTCCACACAGACCCTTACCTTATGCTGACACGTGGCAAACACCCTTTTCGTCTGCCTAAAAAGCTGCCAAGATTTTGCCACCTACAGACTTCCCACCCAACCAAATAACTAACAGCAACACACTGCAGACACCTTATTTAATCCACACAAAAACCTCCCAGATTCATCCAAAATTCACCAAACATGAGGTGGACCAGAGGCCATGTTCTTGGCCATGGTTCCACCGCCACCGTCTCTGCCGCCACGTCAGCCACCGGAGAAGTTTTCGCTGTCAAATCCGCCATCGTATCGCAGTCAGAGACTCTGCAAAGAGAACAACAGTTTCTGTCCATTTTAAACAGTCCTTTTGTAGTAGGGTACAAAGGGTTTGACATTACTAAAGAAAACAAGAAGTTCATGTACAATTTGCTGATGCAGTACATGCCTGGTGGTACTGTTATAGACTCGATAAACAGTAGGGGCTGCACGCGAGTAAACAACGAGCTGCAAATATCAAACTACACAAGGCAAATCCTACAAGGGTTGGTGTACATTCACTCATATGGGATAGTGCATTGTGACATCAAAGGTGCAAACTTGTTGGTTGATGAAGATGGTGTCAAGATTGCAGATTTTGGTTGCGCGAAATGGGCTAGCGAGGACGTGCCAGTTCGTGGGACACCAATGTTCATGGCACCCGAAGTGGCTCGAGGGGACGAACAGGGGTTTGCAGCTGATGTTTGGGCTCTAGGATGTGTGGTGATCGAAATGGCCACGGGCTGCTCACCATGGTTAAATGCACACGACCCCGTATCAGTTCTTTACAAGATCGCATTTTCAGGCGAATCGCCTAACATCCCAGATGTCTTTTCGCTTCAAGCAAGGGACTTTATCAGCAAGTGTCTGATCCATGATCCTAAACAGAGGTGGGGAGCCATGGAGCTTCTGAAACACCCGTTTATCGCGCAATTCGAATGTGGTAATTTTCAAGATTTGTGGTCAGGATCACCAACAGGGATACTTGATCAATATGTTTGGAGTTCAATTGGGGAATCAGGGTCAGTGGGTACTGATTCTTTTCAACCAATGTGTTCATCATTTTCTTTGAGGCAAAGGATCGAACAGTTGGAGGGCAACTCTGATATGGCGAATTACAGGTGGAAGATGGAGGAGGAGATCAATTGGATGACGATTAGGAGCAACTGCGGTGGTGGGGCGGTGGCGGACGACGGTTAACGGTGGTTGATTGCAGCATGACTGGTGGTGATTTGTTCATATGATCATTGGGTTAGAAGTGTTGTAGGAGTAGTAGACACAGGTTATTTTGATCCAATTTTAGTGGAATACAATTTGGGGACGTGTCGCTTTTATTTTTTATTTTTAAGGTGATTTTAGTATAAATAGAATTTTAGTAATCTAATTTATTGGTTACTGATAATAATTTGTTTTATTAGTTAGACCTGTAACATTTTCATTTTTATTTTAACTATTAACGTTAACTCTAGTAACATCATTATTATAGATTCATAATAAATGTATACATAGTTTCGTTTGCAATAATAATTATGAAAGAAATATAAAACTTATAATAAAATCGAGTAAAAGTTAAGTATTAATAGAGTGTAAATATAATTTTGAATAGTTGTTTAAATAACGAGTTATATTTACGTACTATCAGTGCCAATATTGGCATATTGGCGGTCATGAAACAAATAACGGATTAGTTCTTCTATTTTAGACATTATTTTTAACTTATTTTATTTTATATTTTCAAAAAAGAATTAAGAAATAATTATGGTGACCATTCAACCATGAGAAACATGTTATCTATCATTGTGTTTTACAATTAAAAGTACTTTCACTTATTTATTTTTTAAAACTCATAGTGTTGAGATAAAACAATATGTTATTTTTATCATTATTTTTTAATAGATTATATAAACTTATTGTTATATATCATTATGTTTACCATGGAAAGTACATATACGTTATTTCACAAATGTATCTTTCAAAACCCATAGTGTTTAGAATAACACAATAACAATCAAAAGACACAAACATAATTATATTATTTTATCATTATTTTTAACGTGTTAGAATAATTACTTGTTAAATTATTATTGTGTTTTACATAATAGAGATACACAACCATATTATTCTATTATTAAATTTTTTAAAATTCGTCATTTTATAAAAACATAATATAGTAGTCAGAAAAACATAATAACTAACAAAAACACATTATGAACTCCACTTGATACACAATGACAAGATATGAGCTTAAAATATACTTTTATATCATTTTATATAACAATACCGTACTCGCATTAGAGATTAGAAAACGTTTGTTTTTATGGTGTAATTTTTATAAAAAATAATTTGTATTTTCAAAAAAATTTGATGGTTTAGAAAATTTTCTAAATTTATAAAAAAAAAATTTCTAAAATTATCATTAATAAATGCATCTCTTTCTTGAAAACTATTTTAATCTGAAAAAATTAAATAATAATATTATTAATTAGTATGATTATTAAATAGGAGAGAAAAACAAAAACAAATTAATAATATTATTAGTAATTAATATGATTATTTAATAAAAGAGAAAAACAGAAAAAAAATTGATTACTAGAAATATGGTGCTGCATATGTCCCCTTAGATAGTTTTTTATTACATTAAGAAGATGACACTAGTTGTTAGAGCTAAAATAACACAATATCTTGTAGTTGGCTGTTAGTCATCATAGTAACCTACCAAATCAGTATAGGAATAACTAGGGATGTAAATGGATTAAACATTCATGAAATAATTCGTGAATCGTTTAGTAGAAAGTTTGTTTATATACGTTCATTTAATAAATGAACGGACAAGAAAAAAAAATTATATTTGTCTTATTAAATGAATGAACATAAACACAAGTTGGGTTCATTCATTTATGTTCGTGAATGTTCGATAATATATTCGTTTAACTTTTACTTGTGTTTATTCATTTAAAAGTTATGTTTAAAATAATAAGTACTTATATTTATTTTATGAATATTACATAATGTTATGATTTTAATTATAAAATCAATATATGATGGTTTGTATTTTGTTGTTTTAGAAAAATTTATTTGTGTTAATTAATGTTCATAAATATTTGTGTATGCTTGTTTGACTTTGTTTGTGTTCATATATATCCATGAACAATTCATAAACAGATTAATTTTCTTAATGAATGAACGAAAAACAGGAAACTATAGATCAATTTTTTGTTGCTTGTCGATCAATACAACTCTTTGGGAATTAATTGCAAGTTGGTGTCAAATCGCATCCTTCTTTGCCTTTAGCGTGAGAGACTTGCTGCATATACATTCACATATATCTAATTCAAAAAGAAGGATGAAAGTGGTGCAAACTATGATACTAACAACTATTTGATGCTTATGTAAATTTTAGAATGATGCCATCTCACAAATAGATTTGATTATGTTCATAAGATCTTCATTGACGTTAAGATCCTTGCCATTTTTTGGCTCAGAGCCGAGACAAGGCAAAACTTCTGATGTGGGAAGATTGGTGTGACTTCAATCTGTGTAACATCGGGATATGATTATACTTTCTTTTCACTTACTATTTACCTAGGTGATTGTGAATATGGTCTAGTTTCTCCGCTAGAACCAAAATCATGGAGTGCTCCAACAATCTACTATAAAAAACAAAATAACTATCAGCCACATGACCATTTTTGGTATGTTCGCGTCATCTTCATCTAGAATTATCCATGTGTTACCACCATAATAAATTTACAATTTTGTTAAAAATCTTGACTTTAGAAAAGTTTCGTTAATAACTCTCATTTAATACTATAATAATCAAGATAATTTTTTTCTAGAAATAAATATCATTTTATTGAAAATACTTTAATGAGATTTAATTTTGTTAAAATACAGTTTAATTTGTAGGTAATCATTATTAATACTAAAATATTCTAAAAAGATATATTAAAAGGTTTATGTATAGTATGAATGATAAAATCTTTTTTTATACTATTGGTTATACCTTAAATTTTATATAAAATAATTTTCTTGACATGTTATCTATAACGTATATTAGATTATAGATATATATAATCTATTATATAATTTGTTATTTTAACCTGTGTAACACACGGGTATATAAAATATAAAGATAAATCATCCATAGCGACATTAGATGTTCAGAAATTCATTTCTTGGAAGAAACTACAGTGGGGCTTACACTCAACAAGACCAGAATGCTACGGAAGGTCAATTATATAACTTTGTTGAGACAGATCTAAGCAATCTTTTAGTAAAGGTATCCTGAATCCTAAGAAATAAATTATCATGCCTAAATACTTGAGAACAAACTACGCATTGGAATCAAAAGGATGAATCACACACATGAACACAAAACAAAATTTATTTATATAAAAGTGCAAAGAAATACGTTTAGTGCAAAGGAGTTGATCAAGTGTCAAATGAGGATTACACGCGTATTTATATATTAGGATTTGATGGGTTATCCATGGGTTATACCGGATTACTTAACCACTAACCACCAAGTTAACTAATATAACTGTCACATCCTCGGCACGGAGGCGTGAGATTCCAACAGATTGAATACCATACTTAACCATAATTCATATATTAATAATAATGCTAAGGCCTATTACCTAGCATCATCATGAACACGAATTGTCTAGTAACAATCATACATAAAGGACATGGTGAATTAAATTGTCTACACCACCCTATCAAGATACAACATTTAAAATAAAATAAGGGTCCTAATGAAAAGACACCCACAAATTTAAATCGACATTCATCTATACGTCGCATATGGGTCCATACGCGGCATATAGGTCTCCCTCATAAATGCCAAGAATTCCACGTCACATCAGTGAGCCTATACGTCGCGTATGGACCCATACGTGGCGTATAGGCTTTTCAGAAGACAAAACTGGCGAAGTCAAATCAGTCATTCAGCGGGTCTATACGCGGCGTATAGGCTTTATTTCGAATTATATTGACGCGACTTAAGATTCTTTCGATGATATATAAACGCACCGAATATCAAACGAATGCGTTCATATTTTGATTGTTACGAAGGAAACGTTTGATCTTAATCGAAGGAAATTAGCGTTATGTGGTTCAACATTTTCTTCTGTCACATAATTACTCGGTAAACATTTGATTCTTATTTCATTAAGTATTTGCATACATATATACATATATTTGAATTGCATACTTAAAAAATCGTTTCAACTAACTCGGGTTCCATCGATGCTAGTCGGTTACGGTAAACTTAACTAATTTTCAAATTTTTTTATCATAACTGACTAGTATCGTGGAACCCGAGTTAGTTGAAATGATTATTAAGTAATCAAGACATTTATGTGTACGTAAGTATGTATATAAAAGAAATAAGAGTTATAGTTTTAAATTATTATTTTAAGGAAATAGTTAAACCACAAAACTTTATTTTCTTTAAAAAAATCTCAATTGTCTTATAGGGCTGCCACTGAACGTATAGCATGGTTGAATTGGAAGTGATCCAAGATTCTTCGTTCGTTATGTCGTTTTAGGATGGTAACTATTTGTTTGGTGAATATTCAAGCATTTCGTACGTGGCAGATAGTAATCAAGATGATTCGTACGTTCAATCTGCTTACGAAAAACGATTGCCAGATTTAAACCAACCTTATGTTCCCGATGATGAGTTTGAGTTTTGCCAAGAATCAAGTTACGACCCGCAACAAAGTAATATAAACTATCTCTCGAGTGCTGAAAATCAAAACACGAAAGTATTGTTTGAAACATGTCAAGAATTTTTATCACTCGATGAGCTAGTCTGTTGAGTTGTTAATAGGGGACGTGATAATGGTTACGCTATTATTACACGAAGATCGAAGAAAAAAGAAGGTCAGTTCGTAAAGGTGTGGCTTATCTGTGATCGTGGTGGTGAACACAAAAGTAAAGCAACAATTAGACGATCTGGTAGCAAAAAAAAATCGGATGTCCTTTTAAATTAGTGGGGATATACGACAACAAACGTCGTTCGTGGAAATTAGAGGTGAGAAATGACGAACATAACCATGATCCCGCTCAACATATGGAGGGACACTCATTTGTAAGAAGATTTTCTCAAAACGAATACAATTTGGTGGAACAACTTACTGGTCAGAACATGGAGCCTCGTAACATCTTACCAGCTTTGGAAAATCAAAATCCAAAGAACGCATCCATAACCAGAGACGTATACAACGCTCAATATAAGATAAGAAGTGAAAAGAAAGTCGGTGAAACACCAATGCAAGTTTTAGAAAACCTTTTATCTTCTAAAAGGTACGTTTATTACACCCGGGAAGATCCCGATACAAATACTGTAGAAGATATATTTTTTTGTCATCCAAAATTATACGACACTTGGCGTGCATTCCCGCACATGCTGATGATAGACGCGACATATAAAACAAACATGTACAAACTTCCGTTTGTTCAGATTGTTGGTGTGACCTCGACACACAAGACATTTCGTGTTGCTCATGCATTTATTATTAAAGAACGAGAAGATAATTTTGAGTGGGTGCTTAATAGATTGAAAGATACGTTAAACAGGTGTATGGAGCCGCGAGTCATAATAACAGACAGAGATCTTGCTTTAATGAACGCATGTGTTAAAGTATTTCTGAATGCTTCAAAGTATTTATGCAGGTGGCATATTAATGAGAATATCGCGAAACAGTGTAAAACAAGTTTTACGAAAGATGACTGGCGAAAGTATAAATATACATGGGCACGTTTTTGTGAGTCTCCCACGCCGAAGATTTACGAGTATAACTATAACCTTCTTCACGAACGACTAGTTGAAGCGAAGCGAGAAAGTAAGTTTTTCATTACATAATACATACAATACTGTTAAATATAACGATTAATTTAATTTTGTTTTAATATATTTTCAGAAGTATTGTCATATATAAACAAAAACTGGTTAGAGAGTTACAAGAAAATGTTTGTATCAGCCTGGACTAACTCAAACCGCAATTTTGGCCAACACACAACAAACAGAGTCGAGAGTCAACATGCAAATTTAAAAATATATCTTAAATCAACAAATATCTCACTAGATAGACTTGTGGAGTTTGTAGATCAATTGGTAAACGCACAAGAGGTAAATTTAAAAGAAAGTTTTGAGACAAGCAAAATTAAAATTATGAATCATCGTAATCTCCCGTTGTTTGATTACCTACGAGACAAAGTGTCACACAAAGCTCTTGATTTATTAGTTGCCGAAAACACTAAATTGCATGTGATGCGCTCAGCTAATGCAATGTGTGGTTGTCAACTTTTCACTAGTTGTGGGTTGCCTTGTGCTTGTCGGCTGGAAAAATATGAACATTCTGGTAATAGTCGTTCCATATTTATCATTTTTCTGTTACAGTAATGATTTTATATAGATTTATAATTTATAATGCAGGCACTAAAATTCCATTAGATGCAATTGACGTATTTTGGACGAAGCTTGATAAAATTAAACCATCATTTATGGAGCATGAAAAAGTCGATGTTGAAGAAGAGACGGAATGCACGAAACAACAAATAATGACACAACCCGCCCCTGTAAAATTTAGTTTGGTGGAAAAAATAAAAAAAATTGTGTATCCATGGAAAAATAACAAAAAAACGCATGTTATTCAAACAGATATTCGTGGTCGTCAACGTTAAAGGTTCAACAGCAAAAGCTAGACACTCAACATAGTACGTGTGACATACCAAGACATAGCTCATTTACCGGAAGAACAACTTCAGCAGTAAAGTCTCAGAAGCCTGTCATACAACGTAGTCGTTCCACATCTTCTAAGGTGTCACAAAGTACTAATGAATTTTCATCTATTGTCGGAGATCAGCAATTACACAATATAAATAGGTTAAAAAATCGGATTCCTTCAATCTTTCATCAGTATATTTCACGTATACGAGATGTTCAACCCGATGGTAATTGGATTCCTTCAAGCGTTCTTACCTTCTTACCAAGAGCTGACGGTGGAGTTTTTATCTACCTTTATTTATATTCGTCCTGATGAGATGGTGGAGTGAGATGTCGATTGAGCAGTTTGCCGTTTTCTCGGGACTTTATTATGAGCCGAAGACCGTTACCCCTCTATTTACAAAGAGAATTACTGAGATTGAGGATACCTGATTGACAAATTGGTGGCCTCAGATTTTTGGAGGTCCGTTTCAGAGGACTAAAGGCAGGGTCACTGGCATTAGAGATCCTCTCATTCGTTACTTGCATCGCATGATCGCCACATCTATCACGAAACGTGGCAAGAGTCGGGAGTGGTGTTCCATTACCGACTTATTTTACTTATAATGTTTGCTTACGGGGACCAGGTGCAACCTGGCGAGATGTTTGGCAGAGTATTACGCTTCATATTATCATCGCTAGAAGCGTGGAGCGGTGTATGGCGGCGCGTACATTACGATGATTGCACGTTGTCTTGGTTATCTTCCTCGCCATGCTGTTGACGTATCTCCTCCAATTGAGCCGGTGAGATTAGATCGTCGTACATTATTCGACATGCGTATTATACGCCAGTTTCCGGCTGGCATACGGTTCTCTCTTCGACCCGGTGAGATCTGGCATCCGACACCTGTTCAGCAGGTCGGCGATGACCATCCACACCAGCAGCAGGAGCATATTCCGCATGATCAGCCGCCACACGACCAGTCGCCTCCTCAGCCACAGTTCCCTTGACATATTTATAGAGATGTAAGGGTGCATGCACGTATGGAGACATTTATGCAGAAAATTACTACGAGATTACGGGATCAGGGTCGTCGCCTTGATCGAGTTGAGGATCTTATGGATTGGCATGTTTAGCTTGAGATTGCACGAGCCCGTGCTATCGGTATTGATCCTCCAAACTTGCCACCGCCTCGACATTACCCAGATTCACCGTAGTTTTTATATTATTAGTTGTACTTTTATTTTGTTATGTATTAAAACTTTGTTATTTATTTATATTATCATTTAATGTTTGTTTTGTTTTATATATTTTATTTGTTAACTAAGATTTAAAATTATCGATTAATATGTTACAAAATATAACTTATACGCAAAGTGTCAACCTTAACGTACAAAATAAAGCCGACAAAAATTTTTATACCCACAATAATATATAAAAAACATCCTAACCTATACGCCGCGTATAGGTCCTTACGCGGCGTATAGGTTCTTCCCCATACATCGAAATTTTGCAGAAAAAATTTGGGAAAATTATACGCCGCGTATGGACCCATACGCGGCGTATAGCCACCCGGACACGAGTCTGACACGGGTCTTGTCAGAACATACCCTATACGCCGCGTATGGGTCTATACGTGGCGTATAGGGTATGTTTTATCTCGTGTCAGTTGACCCTATACGCGGCGTATGGACCCATACGCGGCGTATAGGATCAACGGGTGTTGATTTAAAATCTGTGAGTGTCCAAATAAAACCACCCGAAAATAAAGTTAGACTATCTTTAAGACCACTCCGAAGCCTATAACCAAATCAGTCTAGTGCATTGCCAAAATTCCGATAGCTTATATTCCTCAAATACATACTAAAAAATAATTTGTCAGCAACAAATTGGTGAGAACTGATGAGATTTTTAAAAACAGTTAAGTAAAAATAATTTAATTTAAACAAGTACATAATAAACAAGTCACTCATCTAATCCTACTAGTGGGTAACCTACGTGTTGCAACAAAGTGGAAAATTACAAGTTCATACTTGTTATATTTCATTTAATTTATCAATTGTTTTGTTTTATGGTTTAAATCTATTATACGACTTATGATTATTATCATATGTTAGAGCTAACGCATTATTACAAAATTAATTAGTATTAACAAGAATAGCTGAATAACTCAACTTTTAAGTAAACATAAGTGTTAACATGATTAAAGTTTAACGAATATTTTCAAGAAAATTCACATTCAACATAGTATATGTTAAATTGTTTTGATACAACATGAAAAGATTTGTTATAACATTAGATATTAATATAGATATATTGATAGAAAACTATGTGGTATATTTATTTGAAGCAAAATGAGAGTATAATAAGAATATTTCTTATAATACTAAAGTTTAAAGCTTGCAATCCTTTATATGTTATCTTAAAATAGTGAAAATGCCCGCCCGATGCAACGGATGCGTTTATTTTGTTGTCTTGCGGTTGTTGTTGGACTTTGTGTTATGTATGATGCTTGTGGGTTATTCGATATGATGACATTAAGTAGGATTGATAAATGATAAAGTAGTTTAAAATGATTATCGAATGATTCTTAATTTACCATCACATGTATTATTTTTCTAAGGTGTTGTTTGTTTTTGTTATTGAGAATGACTATAAGTATAGGTTTTGGTTTAAGGAATAATGGATTTCTAAAATCTATTCCCTTAAAACAAACACCATTATTGGTGTCTACATTTTGTATTACACTTACACATGAGATCATAAGGACAAAAAAAGTGAGGTCATGGTATTGTGGCTGATTATACAAACATGTAAACTTTTAGTACTAATGATGTACACAACTCAATCTCATATTAGAACTTTTTAGCATTGGAAATTTGGTTGCTCTATACTATAAGTATAATTGATCTATTCATTAATTAATCTGTGTATTATGTATACCCTACCCTGTAAACTTTAAGTCTAAAAAGCATATTAAATACTTAAAATGATAGTGATTGTGCTAATACCATGAACAATGCTTTATTAGTATTGAATGCTTGATTAGTACTATGATTTTTAGATTTCAAGTGATCGTGAAAAATTTGATGATTCCTTAGAACATGATGTTCTTTTAGGTTAATTCACCTAAGTTTGATACATAAATACCATCTTTCCTCTTACTTGGTTACATTATATATTCAGTGTTGTCAAGCCATTTGCAACCTAGAAAGAGTTGAAAGCAAAATACATTCACAAATTATACTCACATTGTTCTATCTTTGGATGGAAATAAATCACATTTAACTTTAAAAGTTACATTTAGCCTTAAAAGTTAACAAATGTAGTACGTTTTGGCTACAAAATCAACACCAAAGAGTCCTTAAAAACCCATGTATTGCAAAACATACATTTATTCATTGTCTATTGCCTTAGTTTAGCAAGGACCATTCCATTCATTGTATTCAATAAAACACTACGAAACATTCCTTGTTTGTTATATTTTTTATGCTTTTTATAGTCGAAGCACTTGTTCCTGCAATCATGAAAGAAAAGAGTATGTGTTCAAAACAGGAAGTTTTGGGCTTCAAAAGCTTTTGCTAATTACAGTAACCATATGCATATATGCTAACCCTCTATATGATTCTCACATGTTATAACTTATAATCGAACATAATTTAATCTTCTTTCCATTTAAGGAAAAAGAAATAAGAACATATAAACAGTAGAAAATAGCAAAATACGAAACTGAAACTACGAATGTCTCGGATATTTCTTCTTCTTATGCGAAACCAAAGTGTGTAACACTACTAACCTGCGATCAGGGCAACTGCAACCACTCCAACAATTGTGTACTCAACTCCTTCCCCATGATGCATCATTATCATTGCCCTCTTAATCAGTAAATAAAAACAAAACAAAACAAAACAAAACGTTAGTTATTAACGAAAACCTAAATAAGAATTACCGAGGACGTGACATTTAGGATAGAAACCCACTCTTAATTCATTCTTGTGAGATAACCAATCAGTCTTTTTTTTTAAAAAGCTTCCTACTGTCATTCTTCTCTTTATTTACTGTAACGTGCCATAATATTAACTATGCATTCAACTCAATTGAGTCTCTTTGAACACCAAAAACTCACATATGAAATCTATCATCTATATATGTTCCTATATAAAGTCGTTTTCCTACCAAAGATGATTAATTTATACATTTCAGATGAAAGCTGATTTGGTTATTATAATCCCCAAACTTTTATCAAAGATACATGAAACTTACGGTGACCACAAAGGTCTTCATATCCTTCTTATTCCTCGAACTCTGTACACAAACACTGCAAACCCCATTGCTCAAAACATACAAATCTATCACATATACAAGATCCAACAACAACAAGTGAGTGTTCTTGAGGAAAATGATGTTAATTAAGAAGAAGAAGAAGAAGAAGAAGATAGTAATGAAGCTTCTTGTGTGTGGATGCACATGCCATTTGTGCAAAAAGAAGTTGTTTTAGATATATTGAAAGATTGTTGTAATAACATTGGTGAGACATGTGTGATTGGAATAAAGAATTGGGTAAAAAATCATGTAAAAACCCTTACCGGGGTGACGATGAAACGACGTTGAAAGACTTGAAAGGGCGCGTCTTACAAAAAGACATGAATTTCTATTTTTTCCCCAATGTTTTATATTACATAGTAGTATAGATATAGAATGCTCTCCACCCATAATGCCCTAATCTTTGTTTGTATTATCTCATAATGTCCATGTTCCCGTAAATGGACATATAGCATTAGTAAATATGCATAACAAGCGGGTTTCCACATGCATACGATGGCTTCACCTAGATAGTACTGTCAAATTTACTAACGGCTCTAATTGGAGTTAATGGTGTGCTAAACGGGATATAAAAAGGGGAGTACACGAGACTGGCCGAGTGTTGGTGTTTGGAAACTGAAGAGTCTTTAAACTTGAATCGGAGCTTGCTACAAACACCTACCTATGATTTATTTTCATATTAGACTTGTCCACATACATCATGCCTTAGCCCATTAGTTTTTCTTATAGAAGATTTCATCTTTGGAAAGTTTGCTCTACGGAGTTCAGGTTATTTAAATGTTTTATTTTCTACGTATACGTATTATGTTCGTATACTTATTGTGTTCGTGATAACAATTGGTAGTAATATTGTAGTCTAGGAAGACTTTTATATATCATGTATGGATTGTATATATATGTTGGTTTATAACTTGTGGCTTACTTTAAGTGGATTTATTACTACTTGTTGCGCGTTAGAAAATCCATTTACATTGATGTGGGCTTTTTGGGCTAGGGAGCCCAACAAGGTCTTATATGTAGTCCATAACCCATATGTAGATCCATGCTATTTGTGTTTAAAATCTAAAAGTCTTTTGATATGTTCAACGGGCCAAACAAGTTTGGGCTCGTCGTTATAATAAAATTATTATTTTTTAGCCTCTTAATAGGTAAAAATGCTTTGTGGAATCATTAAATAATTTTAAGTAATTTAAATGTAAATTCTTAGGTTCTAAACCTTTTTAACGCATTAAATTGAGTAATTTTATAAATAAAAATTTGAGCAACTAAAATTTATAATATTATTTTAGGTACCTTATGCTACTGGAATTTGTGGAACTAAAAATACGTGTGTCGGTTTTCATGATGTCATTCGCTACATTGTCGGTAAGTGTTTTTATGAACTTAATTACATATAAAATATGAAATAAGGTCATAAATCTTTATAAAAATTATTTTCCAGTCCCTTATTATGTATAAAAGTATTTTAAAGCATAAATTTAATATGTGTTTCTAAAAATATTTATTTTCGTATTTCACGTGTTATAACATTGATTTTACGTATCGGACCCTTATAATTGCTCAAACAATATTACCGAAATATTTTTATTTAAATTGTGACTCTAATATATCATATTAATAATTAAAAATTCATGAGAGGGCTGCTTTTATGAGTAATTCTATCTTTCGATTTCTCGGTTAAATCCAACGGTAGGGACCATTAAAATATCAAACATGTAGTTTTTAAGTTTATATTTTCGCCAATGTTTTATATGGGTTTTATTCTGCCAAAAATAAAAATTTTCATAATTTTTTGAGGTGGTCTAATTATTTAATACCATTTTAGCCATTTTTATGTATTTACATCAATATAAAAATCAAAATAACTCATATGACCAATTTAACACTTTAAATGTCTAAATTTTATTGACATGTGTTTAGCTTCTGTAAGTTTTAACTTTTTTTTTTAACTCCATGGCTTTATTTTAAGTTATCACTTGTAAAAGTACACAAACTAATTAAAATACTCGAATATGAATACGAATGAGGCGTTTATCCGTACCTCCGACACTTGTATAGGAGAGATGATGAAGGCAGCTGATGAAACAGAATTCCTAGAGCTGATGAGGTTAGAGTTTGCCGCAAAAGAGTAGAGTATGAGAGTTTAGAAGTTATATTCAGTTTGTTACACATGTGTAATGTGGTGTTTCTTGAGGATTTCGATTTACCAAATGTCAAGAGGGATGTTGGTTTTGATTCTTGATCTTTGTACTCAAGAAAATAGGCTGCAAAGAGGGTGTAGGAACAATTGAGTTTGTGGTAGATGTGTTAGTTATGGATTGGAAGGTAATAAGGTACAAAACTTTAAGTTTTCATGAATTTTTTTGACTTACAACATGGGGGCTCGACTTGGCAGTGTATGTATGATTTGGGGAGGTTTTTGAACACAAAATAATGCTACGAAGCTGCTGGAATCCAAAATGATGGTTACTTGGGGGTTAGGATGCATGATATCTCCATAAAATCGAAGAAGGGTGTCATATATGTTGTGTTTTACCTTTAGAAGGTTAAGGATCTTCTTTCTAGAGCTAAATCCACAGAAACAAGTATGCAAAAGATACCAAGTTCTTGTATGCTTCAAGAAGGATTTAAGAGGGAGAACGTATCTTTTTGCATGCATGAAGATTTGAAAAAGTAGTCAATATCTTTAATGGAGATTTGTTAAAGATCTAATAAGATTATAGAATCTTTGTAAAGATTTGTTGGTGATTTGATAAATCTTAAGAATGATAGGGATTGGGGGGTGTTAGGTTCGCATAGGATATTAAGAGAGAGACAGAGAGTGAGAGAGAGAAAGAGACGAATATTTTGGCTTTTTTGTAAATGAACATACTTACATACACACTAGTTTATATATATATATATATATATAATATATATATATATATATATATATATATATATAAACTAAATCAAAATTCGAACATAGAAGGTCATTTTCACAAATTTAGAACGTTTAAAATTTAAACATTAGCTAAAACGAACATAAACTTCTTCAACTTGCATGTAATTTTTAATATAAGATGCATTAATGCTGATTCATGAGTACTTAATTACAAATATTCAATCATAATCAGTTATCATACACCTTCCTCTTCTTTCTCACGAACTTTGGATACTGATGAGGATGACTCTAAACACGAATCCAAACCTATGCTACTAACATCGATTAGGCCTAGAGTTGCGATGGTGGGGTCACAAACATCATCGGGAGGCAAGAGGGAGTTTGTGTTGAGGGCTGTGTAAACCATTAGAACAAGGGAAACCATGACCGAAAGTGCCGAAAGAAGAAGCATAAGCACATGAGCAAAGCTACTCTTGGTGTCTTGTGCATATTCTGTTGAAGCTAATGCCAAAACTGTTAATGGATATGAGTATGCCCACCATACAACATTGAATTTCTTCATAGAGTTCCTGAACAAATTTGGTCTTGTTACCTATATGCATAAACATAATGAAAGGGTTTATTAGTTCCATATAGAATTGACATGTTTACCACAATTTCTTAACACACTATATCTCTATGGTGATGGGTAGAGGAATCTACTATGCAGTTACCAATGTTGAGTCACATTGGTAAATTATTGATTTGTAATATAATATCGGGTATTGGATTTTTATATGTTATACACATATGACACTAATAACTTTGATTTACTAAATATTTTCAAAATTCCTTCGTTTATGGCAAATAAATATATAAATAGGTAAATAGATAACAAAGATGCTCAAATGTTTCAAAAATAGTCGTTAGTAGTTTAAAGGTAAGATATTTAATTGACAAAAGTTTTCATGGGTAAATTATTTTTGTATTCTCAAAATTTGTTCTTAGGTTGTTCAAAAAGCATGTCGCTAGCTCGAAGCTTGCTTAGAGTTCTAAGCATTTAGAGACATGATCATTATTGTCTCTTAACTTAATAATTGATCAAATTCTTTGATCTTGATGGTAACTACTAGTTAAACAAGCGTAAATGTAAAACCTCTTTTTTTAATGGCAATCATACGCATGTTTTGAAAGATATGTGTTATCTAAAGCTCTTATTAGTAAACATTTGGTTGAAATATGCAATTAGGTGCATCTAAAATCACAATAACAAATTTCTGATATAAACTTACAAAACCAATTCTTTACATTTCAAACATTTTATCACAAAACTTTTGATCTACTATTGAACACCTATTTTGTTGTATAATAGATCTTACTCAAGTATTCATTTTAAATAAATTTACAAAGGTACGTAACTTATTTATTTTGTCATTTCTTATAAATTCAAAATTAAAATTCCTTAAAAAAAGTAGATGATGGTTATGTGAGTTTTGGTTTTTAGTTGCGAGTAGGACCTTTAAGAATATAAGCAAAACATTTTGAAAGAATAAGCCTATCATGTGGGAGTAGGCTTTGTTTGGTCATTTATAAATCAATAGCATTTTCGATCTAATCATAGATTTAAACCTTGTGAAAAGTAGTTTATGATATAGTTTTGGAGTAGGGTAGATCCGTTAAAAATATCTACTTAATGTTATAAGATTCTTTACAAAACTAAATAATAAATTTTATAGAAGAAAATTGTAGGGGTGGACCGTGGATGGTTTATGATTTTTTATAATGGAACAAGAATCTATCAAACTATCAAAGTATTAAAACTTTTAAAAAATTATATTGGAATTGAAAAAGAAGTTGAAACTTATTATATGAATTAGAATTAATGATGCATTTTGCTTAACAAAATAATCATGCTCGTTTGAAAATTTTTAAAAAAGATGGGTAGTGAGTAAAGGTGTTCAAAGTCGGATATCCGAAAATTCGGATATCCGAAAATTTCGGATAGTGAAAATCACTATCCGAATCCGTATCCGAAATTTATTTTTTATTTTTTAGTTTTTTACAATAATTAGACATATAATATTATAAAAATAATATAAAAACCCAACTCATATCATAAAATTCACAAAATACACTAAAAAATCTCAACCTAAAGTAAAAATATATCTAAATTCAAAAAAATTAAAAAAAAGTATTTTTTAGTTTTAGGATAATCGGATATCCGAATATCCGAAACTTTTGAAAATCACTATCCGAATCCGAATCCGAATTTTCGGATATCCGAAATTCGGATACCGAAAATTCAGATATTCGGATTCGGATTTTCGGATTCAAATATTTTTAAACACTTTTAGCAGTGACGCTTTACAACGGTGGGATGGTGATGTGGTGTGAGGATGGTGATGTGGTGTGAGAATGGTGTCGGGAGGATGGCAAGCGAATTAGATATTACAATACTTTTTTTGGTTGAAAGAGATGTTGAATTCATTTAATATTAATATATTATGTTTATTAAAATTCTATTTACTAAATATTATATTTCTTGAATTTGTATTCCAATTCGAGTATATATATCGTGTAAACTAAATGCATAAAGAACAAATTTTATATTTTAATTTGATTGAATTACAAAATAAACAAAAAAGTTAATGTTTTAAGAACCACATCACATAGTAAATTGCTGGTCCATTGACTCGTTCAGACCGAAAGACATCAAAATAATGGAAAAACAAAACTATTAAGATATGTATCTATTTTATAACAAAATATGTAAACAATATATGTTTTGATGTATATTTATATTTTTAATAAACTATGAGAACATAAATATATAAAATATGGATTCTTAATAACTAAAGAAAAATTATGGTGGAGATAAAGAAAAATGAGAGTTTGAAGAGAAAGAAAAATTATGGTGGATCAAAGATATGTTCGCTGAATAAATTTAGTCGCTAATATATTGTTTTCTTATAATGATTCTGTAATTTAAGATAAATATATATCAAATACATGACCGGTGATGTTGGAACGTTGGCACATTAAAAAAAATGAGTTGTATACGAAATGTTCAAGATTTTCTTTAAATAATCACTTTAATTTAATATTTTCATATGAGACAACACAAGTACACAACCGGTTATTTTAAATTCTAAAATGTCTTTTCTTTATAGCATGGGCAATTTGTACCAACGTTGTTTTTAAAAGTCTCATTAGGTAAAAATAGATTTGTTTATTCATAACGACTTACTCTTAACGTTTTGTGATACCAATAGATTTATGATGGTCATTACTGAATATGGGTAGAGGCAATATTAATAAAATTAGGGGAGATGGGCCCCCGGTTTTACTTTTCTTTAAAACACATCAACCTCTGATCTTTTTTTTTCTCTCTTCTTAGTTTTTCCTAGTTTAAAGAGTCTCATTCCATCTTTCCCTATTTATCTTCATATTTTCCCATATGTATATATGTGTGGTACGATACTACATACCTATAATTCAACCAATGAGTATCGGTGTATATTCTCCTGGTCATGCAAAGGTTACTTTCGGTTGCTAGAACCAGAAAGAACAACCTCCGAAGTTCCACTCTACTACAACTTATACCAAAACATAAAAAATGATTTTATTTTAATTAATAATAATAGATCAAATAAAAAATACATCAAATGAATTCAAAACTAATTTTAAATCCAAACAATATCTTAAATACATAACTGGTCTAATTGAATCTATTTAACTTGCCTTTTGAACTAATTACCGATTACTAGTCATACCGAAAACTAGACCAAGGTGTGACCACAATTTAAAATTATTAATTTCCTTGTTAAAATCTCATTAATTAGCTAGCTAGTTAAAAAAATTACAAGAGGAGACTCATATTTTATCTATTTGATTCCTTGTAATTTGATAGTAATATAATTAAATCCACAGAATTTCTTGTAAATTAATGGTATGTACTTGTAATCTTTAGAAAAAAGTAAAAAATTGTTGATTATTATCATTGTGTGAAGGGAGGACAAAAAGTCTTACTTACCAGTGAGAAAAAGAGGAACAGCGAAAGATAAAAGAGCATCTTGGAGGAGCAATCAAACCGGCCCGAGATGGAGTCCCAGGCCAAGCTGGCCATGCTCGGGGCCGCGATGAACAAGAACATCACGGGCCGGAGCATGGCGGGGACGCAGCTGTTCCCCGACATCCTCTGATAAAGCGTGACAAAAACCACCGTATAATGCACCATCCCTATCACAAACATCACCATGGCACTCTCCTTCCACCCCATCTGCGCTGCAGCCCGAGCTCCGACGAAGTTCCCCACCGCGGTCAGCTGGCTCGCGGGGTTCGCCACCCTGGATAATATCCTCTTCCCCTTGGTGAACCACTGTCCATATATCTTGACATCAAGAACGATGATGGGCACCACAAAGAGCCAGCAGAGGAGCAGATAGTATACGGTTTTCGGGGTGAGAAAGGGGGCGGATTGGAGCAAGAGGAGCCAGGAGATCCACGGGGCGAAGAGGTAGTTTACGCCGATGTGGTTGAGGTATTCGGTTTTGACCATGTTGGAGAAGAGGGCGCATCTTAGGATGTAGAGGAAGGAGAGTGAGGCTAACGTGAGCAGGGAGAGGGACCAGAGGAGGAGGAAGGCGGTGGCGGGGAAGAGCCCGAGGATCCGGCGGTAAGCGTGGGCGTTTTCGGGCGGGTCTTTGAGGGTTTTCCATAGGAGGGTTTGGCAGCAGAGGGATAACGTGATGCGGAAGTAACCTGCATGGCACCGTGATAGTATGGGGACAAGTTGGTCTTTTATTATCAGGATTAATGAAAGGCTCTTCTCGTGGTGATCGTCTGAATGCCTCGTGCTTTGCGACGGTGCTCGTGATGGTGGTGATGGTGGTGATGGTGGTGATGGTGGTGATGGTGGTGATGGTGGTGATGGTGGTGATGACGGTGGTGTCATGCTAATTAGTTTTGGGAGTAATGTTGGTGGTACGTACGTACGGTGGTGTTTTGTTGAATTGTTTGTGTGTTGTGTGATTTTGCTTCTTGTTAGGAGTGGTGGTATTTATAGAGGCAATGTGGGTTAATTTAGAATATGAATAAATAAATGTTTAATATAAGTTATAGAAAATGAATTTGTTTAGTAGTTTATATTAAATACGTGTTTGTGTTTGTGGTTTATAAACTAATGTTGTAAATTATAACTCTTATCAAAATTTATGATGTTCTTTTCTTACTTGAGTCTTTTATTTTGCTCAATTGTGTTTGAGATACAAGTGTATTAGTGTATACAGGTTGTTATTTATCCATTAAATTAAGTGTGTTTTGATCATTAAAGATGATATTAACTGCATGCGCACGGGTCGTAAGTGTGTTTTGATTACTAAATACCATATAAAGTGTGTATATGTTGTTTTGATTTGTCAAATTATGTTTTGATCAATAAAAATCATGTAAAGTGTGAATATGTTGTTTTGACTGGTTAAAAATGGTGTTTTGATCGTGAAAAATTACATAAAAGTGTGCACTGGTTGTTTTGACCCATTTAAAATGTGTTTAGATTATAAATGATCACATAAAGGTGGTTTGACCCGTTTAATTTGGGTTGGAATGGTTTTCACCGTGGTTGAACAAAGTGGTTGAATTCTTTTTTATCCCTTTTCCCTTGTATATTCGTTACAAGATTTAGTCACAATGTAATTTGATCCTATTGCCTATATATATATGAGTTAAATGATTCGATGGTTATATATGTATATCCATGCAATGGCTTTAATGTTCTTTCGAGAACAATAGAGACGGCGTATGATATGCCGACCCCAATAACATACACCGGTTTAGTGATTTTAGGTTGCTTTTCATATCTTCTTCCTTCACACGTACTTTATGTTATGGTTGATGCTAATACTAACTATGTTAAAGACTGATTATGTAAGGTAAAACTCACTTGCAATAGCCTAATTGGATGGAAGATGGAAGATCTTAGACTTCAAAATTAAAGAGTGAATCGAAGTTTTTGAAACAACATAAAGATTAGAACATAACATGTTGGGTTTTAAGTCATCAACAAGTGTCTTCTTCTTTCATTTAGCTATTTAAATATCTCTAAGTCATGTTTTTGTATCCATTATCTTCGACGTATAACATGAATCTTTTGCACGAATGTTTATTTTGTATGATATTTGAGGATTTTTCATCATTAGCATCATTGAAAACCATTAAAAACAGTTGATTGTATCTAGGTCGGCTGCTAAAAACTGAATATAAGGTTTGTTTGTAACTTGTAAAGTATTTGTACCTTAAATACCTTTAATGAACTTAATGTTATTAAATGTTCCTATTGAGGAGTTGTACTATGATACTAGTTTCGTCATTAGCGTATTTGAAAAGCAAAAAAGCAGTTGACTATATCTAGATTGGCTACTAAAGTTGAATATAAACATGTGTTTGTAACGTGTGAAGTAACATAGATTTTAAATACTTTTAAAAGAACTTAGAGTCAATGTTAATTAGTTTTCCTATTGAGTTTTATTGTGTATATTGTTCATCCTATTTTTTTCATGTTCGTATTAAGCACTTTATAATTGAATTTCTTTTATTCGATAAAAAAGTAGTGTGTTGAATTGCTAATATAGTTAAAACTAGAGAAAATATTGTGAGAAACAAGTCATTGATCTCTTTAAAAAGGATCGAGTTTGCTCAACATTAGATTATGTGTGAACATCACGTTATGTGTGTGTTATGTGTACGCCTGGCAAAAGAAACCCAAATGTTTTATTTTGGGTTTGAATGGGTTTTTTAAATAGATGTGGGTTCGGATGGGTTTAAAAAAATAGATAAATAGATCAAGATGGGTTGAAAATATACATAAGAAAAACTAATATGGATCAAGATGGGTATTTATCCTATCTTAAATTTTGAATCTACCCATCACCATCTCAAATGCCAAACTCTAAAGCCCCTAACTCGCTACCCAAATCGAACCACCGCACCCACATCAAACGAACCTCGCATCACAAACCGATCATCGCTTAAGCAAATCGACCACCGCTTAAGCAAATCGACCACCGCACTCATATCGACCACACCTTTGCTACCCAAATTGAACACCTGTCCCACATCGATCGAACTCCACAACCCAAATCAATAACCACTAATACAAATCGACCACCGTACCCTACGCGATCGAACTTTACAACTCAAATCATAACCGCTGAAACAAATCGACAACCATACCCACATTGATCAACCTCTGCTTACCTAAATTGACCGATGATACTGAAGCACATCGACCACCGCACCTACATCAATCGGTATCAATCTCTCTCGATGAATCTATGGAGCAGATTTGTCACACCTTTAAAATCCACGTGCGGAGTTTTACCGCGAGGCGTGTGAACAAACCAGGATCACAGTCAATAGTTACTCAGAACGACTCTATATGCCATAATCTAAATAAAATCAATCAAAGTACAAACTTTAAACTGTGCGGAAGCGTTTTGTAAAACAACCCAAAGAAATAAAAGTGTATACTATGGCAAAACATGTGCCAACCCAAAAGAGTAAACATTAACCATTAAATGATAAAAATGTCTTGAAGACCGAGTCTTAGAATGCAAGTGAAACCATGTAGTGCTCCTAATAGCAAGCAAGCTAATGACCTGAGAATAGCATACTAAAATATCAACACAATGGTTGGTGAGTTCGAGAGTGATAATCAAACATAAACAGTTTAATCACATAGATATAAAAGTAGTGCATTGTAACAGATAGCTAGTCCATTAACAATAAATATTAACTCATAGTGATTTCGCAATTGAAGCTGACTGTGTTACGTTGTTGCCTCCTGTCACGACTTAACAGGTCGTGACAATGTTCAATAGGACAAATTGCACCCAGTTGATCTCGAGTCACACAGGTGGGGCTCGTCAGACCCAGTAGTACTACCCAAATTTCCCCGCTATTCAATATTAACAATTCGAAAGTGTGAGGACTTTTCCATGATATCAACACTATATTAATATTATACACGACTTGAATATATAAAGCGTTTGTGATTTACCAGTATGCTATCTCCCCCAAAAGAGATTAAATAAAGAGTGGGGCATGAACTCACCTGATATGCGTGATAGACACTTAGCGTTTTACTTGACAGACAGAATGGACAGACAACCTTCAGAGGTTACCTAGATCATATAAGTACATGAGTACGTGTAAACAAAGAACATGTGAAACCCTAAGTACACTACAACCAAGGACTCAAAATTTCAGAGAACAGGCACGTTTGACCCAGTTGACCCGTTTGACCCGTTGGTGACTTTATGTGTTGTAAACCATTCAAGCAATCATACACATATATCATACATGGTTAACATTCAAATAGATCATATGTATGATATATTATCCAGGTGTATCACTTAGATCATCATACAACCAAGTATCATACAAGTCATGCGAATCTAGAACATTAACATATCCACTAGTTATAACACAATCAATATACCACACAAAGATCAAATCACGCACCACATGCCATGTTAAGCCACTCACGACTTTACATCCTAACCCTACCAATCCTACCAAGTAGGGGCCTCAGATTCGCACGCATGTATGATGATCATAATCATATTCATTAACCATGTTCATTGCATTCAACAAACATCACAACAATCAATTTCCAATCCCAACATAATGTCCTAACTACTAATCACCATTAACATCATACATGATCATCAAAGTCCAAACATCACCCATGATTATCCAAGCATCCCATACAACTAATTTAACATGTTCTATCACATTAGAATTCATCCATGAACCTACTAACATGCTCCTAACATCCCAAACATGTTCAAACTATCATCCATCAAACTTTGTGCAAATAAAGTTTCCGTTTTGAGAAAGCACATCCCAAAATCTATCAAACATCCAATGCATTCATGAATTCATTAGTAATATACCAATTCAAGTTCATATCAACATCTAAGCATGATCAACAACATCCAAACATCATAACTCATAATTCATATCCTAAAAAGTTACTATATTTAGTAATGTATGAACTATAACATGTGTTCTTGAATTCCCAATGATCACAACAACAATCTAACATCTAAGCATCACCATGAACACATCCATAACATCAATTCATCAATAATTTAACATTACATGCAAAATAAAGTTACTATTATTAGTAACCTATGAACACCAACTTCAATTCATCAATTTCTTGCAAGATCAATGTATTCTAACATTCATACAACCTACTAATCATCATACATTCATCAAACAACCATCAACTTCACATAATCATGCTAATTTCGAATTAGGGTTTGCATAAAACCAAAATTCATGATCGATCCACTAAAAACATACAATTCATGCATAATCAACGTTAAACAACATGTATTCAATCCAACTAACATATTAACATCATCAAACAATATCAATTTCGACCCCATGAAGATCCATAAACGATTTTAGGTTCGGCCATCATGAACAACTCACAAAAACTTGCAAAATCTAACCTTTAAACGTGTAATTGCTTGCAAATGATGATTCTAACGTGTTCTATTGCTTGAAATCGAACCAATTTTGTGATATCTTGCTTGTTCTAAGTCGAATTCGAAGTGGGGAGGGGGTGGGAATGCAGGTTGCGGCCGAATGGGGGTGGGGGGCTAGGGTTTGGGTGTTTTGTTTAATTTTAATTTCCATATTTACCCTTTAAGCCCTTGTAATTTATATTTTATAAAAACTATGCTTTAAACTCTTTGTAAAGTGTTTTTAACTTATTAATATAAGGATATAAACTAATAAAAATCATTATATATTTTATCTTTATAAAAACACAAGACATACGAATAGATAGGCACGTTTCCGCGTTACGCGATAAAATTCACCTTTAACATTTAAATTGTGTAAACACATAAGCATAACACAATAATCACATAATCAATTAGATTATCAATAATGTAACATTATTAATTATTATTAGGTCACCAACGTTAAACGACAACTAGTGTGTGTTTACGACACGTGTATGCAAGACTTAACAGAACTAACGAAGTTTGATAACGGAAATTTACCGGATGTCACAAGATTGACCACCACAGCACTTCTGCAACTCCATTTCACCACCAAAGTTGCCGTAACCGTTAATTGTCGATTTATTGATGGTAACCAACCCAATCACCATTTATGTCCTGTGATTTCTTTAATGTTAGTTGATTTTTGATAAATGCATTTGACTTTGGCAATCGTTATTTTTCTCGAGTTTTTCACAAAGTTGCTTGATTAGTTTTGGTAATTTTAAATTTAATTTATAGAACTTTTTAAAATAACCCATCTTAACCCGAACCCACCCTGACCCGAATCTTTTTTTATCCAAACCCATCCTGACCTTTTTTTAAAATAACCCATGCTGACCCGAACCCATTTTAACCCAAACCCATCTTGACCTAACAACCAACCCAATCCAACCCCCCCCCCCCCCCCATTTTGCCACCTCTAGTTATGTGTGTATGCATATAAAAGTAAGTTTTAAGAGTATTTTAATTAAGTCGTTTATATTTTTATTTGTTCAAATCAGGTTATTAATATTTCTATTTGTTTAAATTGAGTTACTAATATTTTAAAAGTGTTTCAGTTAGATAACTCGTATTGTTAGCAATATTTTTAATAAATAATCCACAATTTTTTAAATAATTTAGTTTTCTATAAATATAGTTATTCTTTATTACTTTAGTTTTTATAAAATATTTTGCAGTTTATGAATGACTTAAAGGGATGACAATCCTGCTACTCAGGTTAAATATAAAGAATTGAAACATCAAAATAAACTTTAGTGATTTGACTAAAGAAAAATAAATTAAAATAAAATTATAAGTGGTTTAATTAGAACAATCTTAAATCATGATTACTATATTACAAAATTATCCATTTAAATTTTGGTTTGTGTATACTTTGTATTGAAGAAGTTTATATCTTAATCTTCAATTCTATAGCAAGCATAGTAGTTTATAGTTTCTAATTTGTTTATTGAAGTTGTAGGTTAAAAGTTGGTGTTTTTAAGGCTATAAGGGGATGTTCATGTAAATTTGATACTAAAGGTGCTAATGACCATTGAGGTATCAATTGAAACTTAAGAGGGCCTGAGTGCAAAATTACTTTTTCTTCACACACACATTCGTGTAACACACATTCTTTTACTTACACGTGCGCTCTTTATTTTTCTATTGGTTTTTATGAATGTTGTTGAGACCGGATCGGACCGGTCGGTCCGACTGGATCGACCGCGAATCGAGGGCTGATGTGGTCCGGTCTAGTGTGATTCGTTTTGAAGTGGTCAAACCGGTCTGTTCGTCCCGAACCGCTGGTCGGACCGGGAAACCCGACCGTTTCGGACTGGTTTTCGTTTTTTTATTTTAGTGGGGTAAAAACGGGGTGTTAAACCATAAATTAGTACGTCGGATATACAAATATAATTAAGTTTTATATATAACTATAAAATATATATATATAAATTACTTTTATTTAATTACATATATAAATATAATTAAAATACAGTTAAATCCGGTCCAACCGGTCTGACCGTCCGACCACCAAAGTAAGGCGTCCGGTTCGACGTCCAATCCGACGTCCGATCCGGTTCTGAAAACATTGGTTTTTATCAGTTGTTATGAATCGTCATAGTTAATAAGTCTTTAGATATTTACTTCTTATTGATGGCTCATCACGTAGCCACATAGGTACGTGAATCTGTTTTTTTATTTGAGTCTTGCATGTGTTGTTCAATTGTGTTTTAGAAAGAAGTCAATCGTGTGAAAAGATCCGTATGTTTTAAGGACGAACTTTAAAACAACTAAAAATGTTGTTACTTTTTAATCTTGAGTTAATGGTTTCAAGACGTGAAAACTCCGCACAAAGTGGATTTTACGTATTAGAGGCAACTATGGATCACACATCACAAAAACAAACAAGAATTAAAGAAAATAAACCTGAAGATGTAAAGTGCTTCGGGTCGCATAACACATGTCCATTGTGTTACTATGGTGTATATTTATTTAGAGGCTCAAAGGTATTACAATAAAATAAGACTATTAATCACACCTGGATCTAATCGAATGGTCCTTGCCCCAGCCGTTGATAAAGGGCTTTATATCTCGACAACGTATGTTAAGGCTGCATATATCAAATCATGAAAAGTTCTAGCCGATGTATAAAGTGGAAGGTAGTTCAAGCAGTGGGCATGTCTTTACACCGGTCCAACTTTTCTATTATTTTTATATGTGTTGGTTAAGCAAGTGTTTCACTTTAACATTAGGTTTGCTCACAAATATACAAATAGCTTTAGTTTTTTTATCGAATTAAAAAAACTTATTATATATCATTTTCTTTTTGAATAAAGTTATTTTCTGAAAAATCCAAAAGTTTTTTGTACTTTCTTAATAGCGATGTTTTGTTTCTTATTCAATATGTAGTGATAACGACTCACTTGTTTAGCTAACTTTATTAGACTAACGGGCTGTCTCTTTTCATCTCTTCATTTCACAGCTTGACGCCCATACCCTATAGGATATGCATGGGACCAACTTCTTGACTTCAGCTTATCGGCTTGAATAAAGAGTCGGGTGGCACTTTACCTCTGACCACACAAATGCTGACTTATATTATATTAAATAAAATGCTTGCATCCCACAATCGATTGACACTGTATAAATTCAGGCGACGATGATCTTAAATATTTTTATTGAGACGATAACAAGATAAGTGATAGGATATGGTGACATAGTTGATTAACTATATGGTATCATAACTAGAGTGATCAAGACGTCTAGAGTTTAAAGCCTTTTAGACCCATATTGGGGTGTGGCACCTTAGAGATAGCGTCCGGGTTGCCATTCATCTGAAAACCTAGTTGGATGGGCTAAATAATATATTTTTCTAGTATCATGATTTTTAATTCAAATACTATTTTCCTGTTATACTATTAAATTTATAATTGTAATATATATTATTTAATATGGGAGGATCTTTTGTTAACTCTTTATTATTTTGCTAATTAACTTGCGATAACCATCAATGTCAATCTAAATTATCATATTTATCGGAATAATATATTACACATATACAATTTACTTGTCTTAAAATTATACATGTAACTTACAATTAATACATGTAACTTACGCACACATGTTTACACTATATACGTTACAATTTACAAATGTAAATTTACTCTGTTTAAATTATATTTTACACATATGTTGTTTTTTTAACATACATGAATTTAAACACACACATATATAAAACATAATATTGAATATGTGCAATAGTATTATTCTTACAACAAAATATTAATATATTAATTTGCATTGATATTGATTGTTTTTCCTATGTTTGAGTAAAGATTGCGCAATTTCTAGTGGCGTGGTCACTACCCCATATGTATATCTATAGACACATATATAGTTTTAATTTATGTAATTTTTAATCTCTAGTTATACTGTAGATTATATTCTATTACAACATATACACACACAGACATTGGGTCTCAAAATGAACCGTCAAAGGATCATGGTAATGGTATGGTAAGATCATCACGGATGACCAAGGGGTGACATAACGCTTCGTGAGGAATATTCGTTTGGTGTATGTAAATATTTCATCTGAAATATATGAATATGAATTTCCAAGGCAGTAGCGGATAGCCAAAGCATGAATAGGAATATGAATTTCTAAGGCGGTAGCGGACCGCCAAAGCATGAATAATGGTCCACGAAAGGGCCCTGTCTGGCGAACTTGACATATTAATAGGCCAAGAACCTGATTTTCAAATTATCACACTCTTAAACTCAGTTCTCTCTTTCTCTAAACACATTACTACCCCTCTCTACAATTTTGACGTATTTGAAGGCTCGCGTGGGCGATCTAAGCTCATATTACATTTCTTAATGATGTTTTGGCTTTGAACAATTGTTTGGAGACTCGGTTTCATTGTTAAGCCCTAATCATTTATGAGTATGAGTTATGGCTATATATGTGCAAAAGTATGACGTGCGAAATCTCATTTCTATGATATATCGCTTGGTAAGAGTCATTGGCAAGTTGACAGGTTGTGATACACTTCACATCTATTATGGCAAGGTTTTAAACCTTCAAATTATGCATCATCATGGATTATTTGGGTAAATCAAAGTTTTTGGAAAGAACTAAATCGGTAGATAGTATGAGGCCATAATGAAGATCTATGGATAGGACTAAGGTTAGCTTGAGGCCACAATTAAGATTGTGGATAAGGTTGAGCTAGTTTGACCATTGTGCCTTAAACTACCTTTACATTGCTATATAATAAAACCTGGAATGGTACATATGTGGTTGAAACTATGCTTATTGTAATGATTTTAGTATAGATTTCATTTGTTGATATCTACTTGCACACTTTATTGTGATATAAAACTATTTTTGAGTCGCTAGTTATGACTCACCAGACATGCTTTAGCTCGTGATGCAGGATCAAGAGGTGTCAAGAGGCACTAGCGAGGTCAAGGAAACTTAACCGTTTAAGCTTGAATAAGATCTTCATGTAGAATATGTCGACTGGATTTAACCTGCCTGGGGTAGCGTATATAGATTTATGTTTTCTAAATTTTATACATAATGAATGTGTGGATTTATGTAACAGTGTAAAGGTTTAAATTTAGTCTAGTTTTTTGGTCTTGAATGTATAAGACTTCCACTGTGTTTTCTTTTACGATTGATACAACTGGGCGCGCCCCTAGATTGGGGTGTGATAGTACCTTTGTGTATTAAAGTGTGCTTAACATTATAATACCATTATCAAATATATCAAATCATTAATTTATTTTTAAAAGTATTAAACGTATTCACCTTTTCAATTTTGAGTGAAATTACAACTTAGGATCTAGAAGGTAGTTCCTAGTTATTGTCACACCCCAACCTTGACGGCGGAAACGTCGAGATGTGAGGGTTAAGATTGTTCACAGCCACATAACACTATATCAAAATGTAATTATTATTATCATAAGTCTTGAAATGAAATACAATCATAAGTCTCAAACAAGTAATAAGTTCAAACATAACATAACATAATATAACTTTTTATTTCATTAACTAGGTCCAAGTTCTAGATTATTGCATGCTTCAAAAGGATCACTTTAAACTTGAGGTTGACCTGAAACATGATAAAAATAAGAGTCAACTAAAAATAGTTGGTGAGTTTCCAAGGTTTTCATACATAATATGAAAAAAGTTACAAGTAGCAATTCATGTCATAGGTCATAAGCAAGTAAGGTTATAGAACACATATCGTTACAACCAAACCTCGACTGGATTACAAGTACAAAAGATTGGCTAAGTGTATTTGGTTCCGATGATGAACAAGCATACGTCATCAGGAGCCGGCAATACCTCGGCTTTAGCACCAAATAGGCTTGTCAGGCCCAAAGATCTAAGACGTCGTCAGGCTAGCAATAGTTAATAATTGTAAACAAACTATGTATCTCATATAATCACTTACAATACACAAATAATCATGACAAAATAATAAGTTGAATTGCATGTGATTTACAAGTCTCAAATGTGTATAAGTGTATCATGTATAAGCTATCATGTTTCACCCAATTAGTGTGAAAATATGAAAAAGGGGCGAGGAAAACTCACTTGTTAAAATAAGTGCAAGAATGGAGATTAATAAGAATAATAACAAACGTCGCTCCAAGATGTATCGTCACAAGACACCTATAAATGCTTACAAGATTAAAGCTTTACAATAAGTTTAATGAATTAACAAGGACTAGAAATCAACTTGATGTTTGGGGTTTTGTTGATTATATTTGCCAAATAAGAACTCAATTATATTTTCGTGGGAACGATTTTATTTATATTTTATATAAATATATGGATTAAGAATAACTTTTATAATAATTTTGTAATGTTTATAAAGTTTAGATAATTTTATAATTAAATAAAAATGAACACAAATTAAACAATAATTTAAAGGCAATGTTTGAAATAATAGTTCGTGTAAATTAAACTACTATTTAAAGTCTATTTTTTATAAAAATATGCTAACTATATTATTAACTTTAGGATATTAAATAAAAATATAAAGGTATTTTTTATAAATAAATACAGAAAAATGATTAAATAGTTTTAAAAGAAACAAAGTTTATGAAATGATTTTTCATAACTTTTAGAAAATTTTAACATTAAATTTGAAGGCCAAAAAGGCCTAAAAAAATACTTGAGGTTCCCCGGATTCGAACCGGGGACCTCTTGTTTAGTGGTTGTGTGTTTTACCAGTGAACCAAAGGCTCTCAACCGTGGTAGATCTCGGTGTTAAATTCTTTTAAACACAGACTAAAAGGTTTCCCCAAACCTTTAAGAACCCTAGAATCGTTTGATTCCAAATCGATCCCCAATTCGATTATGAACATGAAATTAACCTTGGGGCTTTTAATCCCCAAGTAAAACCGAGCGTGTAGGTGAAATCAATTACCCGATTTCAAAGTGTTAGACGAGATCGAGTGATGAACAAGTCGCGGCCTATGCACAACCTTGATGGATGCTCAAACGATGTTGATAAACAAATTCGTTGTACAGGAAGCTTCCACAAGAGAGTTTGATCGAAAACCCTCAATCAATTGTAGTTCCAATCGTGCAGAGGGTTGTGTTCGTCTCGTGTGCAGGTCGCGATAAGTATGCTGATTGTATTCGATTGATTGGACTTGTTTCGGGTGCAATTGAACGTTGTAATCGATTAGATGTTGCCTTATGATCGAACATGTTGGTTTAATTAGGTTATTATTAAGTTTAAATGCCAAAACGTTTGATGATTAAAACTCGACGGTTACTCGCGTTTGGAAGTTCTTGTAACCGATGTTAGATCTTCAATGAAACACAACAATCGGTTCAAAACCCTTTCGTGAACGGTTAGGAATCCTTTCCTTGGCTGAAATTCGAAAAAAATTGAGCTTTGGCCTCGCCGGAGCTCGGCCGGTGGGCGGCCGGAGAGCTACCGGAAAAACGGGAGTTGAAAGGGGGTGGGGGTTTGGGTTTTGGTTAATTACATCTTTGGTCCCAGAAATTTTGTTTTTATTATTTTATGCTCAAAACTTGCATTTAAAGTTTTAAAGTTTTAAAGTTTTAAAAAAAACAATTTAACCACCTAGCTTAAATGTTTTAAGTTTTAGTTAATAAAATTTCACATGATTATTAATAATATTACTATTATCAATTTTATTATTAATATTATTATTGTTACAATTATTATTATTATTATTATTATTATCATTATCATTATAGTTATTAGTATTATTATTATAACTTGAATTATGATTATGACTATTAATATTAATATGATTAATATTATTTGATATTTATATTTTTAACTTAATGACAATAATGAATAAGCACAAACAACACATGAGTTTCAAAATTGACAAAAATAACCCTTGTAAGAGTAAACGAAATTAACTTTTAGTTAACAAAAATACGAGATGTTACAGTTATGCTCCTTGGTTCCTTGTTTTCAATCGTTATTCGTTGTGCAATGCCTTAATATTTCCTAAGTTAGGTCTAATGTAATAAAAAGGTGCAACACCCGGTTATTTATCTACTTTGAAGCCGACGAAGGAAGAAAAGAAATAAAGTTCAAAGTCGAGGGACCAAACTCGCCAACGAAGGAAAGTTGAAAATATGGTGATATTTGTATGGAGAGGGCAGCCATACTCTCCCCATACCCACACATTTCAGCCACAAAGAAAGAGAGGAGAGAAAGAAGGGAGAAAAGAGAGAAAAGGTTGGTTCGAGTAGGTTCAACGGGCAAAATCATCATGTAACGAGTCAAAGCGAAGCCCTACTTCTCGGTGTCATTTGTGTGAGTTCTAGGACCACACTTTTACTTGTTCTCAAACGATTTTGGGGATGGAAAGCATAGAAACCCGTCTTTGTATGTGCATGTGTTTGACCCATTTGGATGTGTTGCGTGTAATGTGTTTAGAGTTCATTTCCGGGCTTGTGTGTGCTTGAATGGTGTTGTGGTATGCATCCCTAAGGTCTAGGATGGTTGATTTAGGCTTAGAATGGGTTTAGATGAGCTTGGATGTCGAAAAGGGTAGTTTCCATTTGGCTGGAACTGCATTCTGCATCAGCTAGGGCTAGGCGACCGACTGGAGCCCAACGGCCGAATGAAGAGCGATTGGGGTCCATTCGCACGAATGGAAGTTCATTCACACGATTGGGGCCAATCGCAGGGGGATTCATGCGACTGATGTCACACCTCAACCTTGACGGCGGAAACGTCGAGGAGTGAGAGTTAAGATCGTTCACAGCCACATAACACTATTAATAAATCCCAAATATATATATTAATCATAAATTTTCAATTTGTACCATTACAATCATAAGTCTCAAAGAAATTAAAATAAACATAACAAGTCATTTTATTTCATTTATTTATCTAGGTCCATTACTAGATGTGTGAGCTTCAAAGAGTTGAAATCAAGCTTGAGTATTTTCTGAAACATGTTTAAAATAAAAGGGTCAACAATAATGTTGGTGAGATTTCCATAGTTTGTAATACATAAGTATATAAAAGATGGCAATTTATGTTGTAAATTAGAGAACAAAGTAAACTAGGGATGTAAGACAGAAATGCACAATCAAACCTCGACAAAGTTTTACAAGTCTCAAACGTTTAAAAGTATATACAATTAGCTAAGTGTACTTGGATCAACCAAACAGGCTTGTCTGGCCCATAGATCTATGACTTCGCTAGGCTAGCAATAGTTAATGATTGTACATATATTCGACATTACATGGTAGCTATAAAGTTCAACTAACTACAACATACAGGTGAAATGCCATAAGTTTACAAGAATCAAACGTGTTACAAGTGCAAAGTTTATAATGTAACATTTTCACCCTAAATGTGTAAAAATATAAAAGGGGTATAGAAATACTCACTTGATCAAATGTATATAAGTGACGATTAATATAAATAATAAGGAATAATTCCAACGAAGTTCTTCACAAGGTACCTAAGTATGAATATATTTACAAGATTTAGATTAATGATTTAACATGATTTAGGGTTTCGATGGGAATTTGGGGTTTTAATATTTAGTTAACGCTAGTTAGTGAGATCTTATATATATTTTAGTCCAAGAACAATATCATGTAAGGAATTTTTAAAGAAATAGAAGCCTTTATAACAATTTTATAAATTTAACTTATAAAATATATAATTTCCATAGTAACCATGATTAATTCATAAATATAAAATGTTTAGTGTCCAAATAATCATTAAATGATTCAAAAGAAAATATTATATAAAGTCTATTTTTACATGATTAAACTAGGCCAAATATTTGTTAATTTTTATTTTATAAGAAAATTGTTAAGGTAATTATGGAAATAAATTTATAGAAATAATAGGATAGCTTTAAAAATAACCAAAGTTTACAAAACATTTTTTTATAATTTTCAGAAGATTTTATATACCTTTTTAAAGGCTGAAAAGCCACAAAAAAATATATTGGAGGTCGTCGGGTTCGAACCCGGGACCTCTAGTTCAGAATGTGAGTGGGGAACCAGTGAACCAAGGCTCTCAGCCGCGGTTAAAAGCCTGTTTTAAAAACCTAAAAACACCAAGCACCAAATCCCCCCCAAATCGCATGAACCCTAGGTTCAATCGTCCCCCAAATTGAAGCATCAACTGATGTTTTTAAACAAACCATTGTTAGGGCTTTTATTCCCCTCCCAAAACCAAGTATATACATGTCTTAAATTACCTGGTTAGAGATGGATTCGATGGTGAACAAGTAGGGGAACAGGTCGCGACTTATAACGAATCAATGGGCGTCAAAACGTTGAAGATAATCGAATTAACTTCTCGGGTAGCTTTAAACAATGTTCAAGATGCAAAGCCCTCTAACAATTCGTGGTTAGCAGGCTCGTATGGTGGTGTTCGAGTGGGGTGCGGGTCGCGATATAGCGTAGGATTGAATTAGTTAATATTTTGTGTTTTCAGATGCAATTAAGTGTCGCAACCAATTAGAATTAGATAAATGTTCAATTTGGTTTATTTAATTGAGTTATTATTGGTGTTTAATGCCCGAACGTTGGGGTTTGATACCCGTCGGTTACTCGAGCTCGATAGCCCTTGTAACAAGTGCTTAACATAATTAAAACAACCCTTAAGGTTCGAATTCGCCTCCCAAACGGTTAGAAACCGATATTTCGAGTTAAATTCTAAAGGTTCCACGTTTTCTTGGCCTCGCCGGAGCTCAGTCGGAGCTCGGCGACTTCATGGCCGGAAAAACGGCCTAAAAGGCGAAAGAGGGACTAAGTTTCATTTATTTGCAACTTTGGTCCCTATGGTTTTCGTTTTTATTATTTTATGTTAAAACTTTATTTTTATAGTTTCTAAATTGACAATAAGGTCCCCTTGACTTCTTAAACCCAAGTTATAAACATCTTTTAACTTTAATAACTTCTACAAAATTATTATTATTATTATTGTTATAATTACTATTATTATTATTATTATTATTATTATTATTATAACTTGCTATTATTATTAGTATTATTAATAACATAATTATTACTCTTATAAAAAGTTATTATTGTTATTATTCTTATGATTATTATTATATTCAATTTAATAGATAAACTATAATCTTTTTACATTAAAGAATTAGTGACCACCTAATAGATAAGCACAAATAGCCCACAAGTTTCATGAAAAGCATTAGTAGTCCTTACAAGAATAAACGAGGTTAACTATTAGCTAACCAAAAATACAAGATGTTACAACTGAGGGTCCAGTCGCATAAGTGCTCATCCGCATTAGTTCCATTCGCATGAGGTCCATCCGCATTAGTTCATTCGCACTATCGGGTGTTCATTCGGATGGGTGTTCATCCGCATGAGTCCAATCGCACGATGTTCAGTCGCATGGAGGCCATGCGACTGAAGGGTGTCCATAAGCCTGAATAGGGCTGTTGCGCCCGAGGAGAAGTGTAGTTTAACTTCTGACTTTCGGGGGAAAGTGCAGATGTAAGTTTTGACGTAAAGGTTCCCGTAAGAGCATGTAAGATGACGGTTGAGGCCTTAGAGAGCATGTTGGGCATGATGATTATTATGTTGCATGATTATGTATGTTATGTATGTATGATGTTGCCATGTATGATGCTGATGATTGTGTATGTTATGTTCCTTATTATGATGTATGTTTATCTTTTCTGTGGATTTACGTGTCATGTTAATGAACAATGAAGTATTATGTAACTTAAAGTGAAAGATAAAGAAAAGAAGAATATAAAGTAAGAATACATGCATTAATGAGTAATGAAAGTAAAGGAAGTCTTGAAATCCACATCGGGGTCTTTCTTTGTGATTGACCATTCGCATAGAACTATTGTTGCATACCTTAGGTCCTGTGACCACGAGGTGTGATGCACCATTATAGAAGGTCTATGATAGGCCTAGGTCAGAACCATGAACAGAAAGGTATCGCGTATGGCAATGGTACACCTACATTCATACCTTAGGTACTGTGACCACAAGGTGTGATGTACCGTTATAGAAGGTCTATGATAGGCCTAGGTCCAGAACCATGAACAGAAAGGTATTGCATAGCACACCTAAACTTTATCCTAGGTATTATGGCCACGAGGTGCGATGCACCGTTATAGAAGGTCTATGATAGGCCTAGGTCCAGTACCATGAACAGAAGGGTAAGGTTTATGGTTATTGGAAAGGAAAAGTAAAGAATGAAGTATGAAAGATCAAAGAAGATAATAATGATATTATCTATGTGTATGTACGATGTATGATCGCATGAAAGTAAAGAATGGTTTTAATGAAAGTAAAGTATGTTTTATTATAAAACTAGAGCTCACTCAGCAACGCTGACTTTTATGTGTTTTCAGTTGGCAGGTAATGATTGCTGAGGATGGCACGGGCGGCTACTCAGCTCTTTTGGGATGGCATCCATTTATTTAAGGCTTTTGTGATATAATGCAACAATGTATTTTGTAACCGATTGACAATGTATTATTTGACAAAAGTTTTTATAATGAAATGTGATGTCATTTTTTAATGTTTCCGCTGCAATATTTTAGTAAGATAAATGAAAATGCATGTTTTAAGTGCGATGATCGACCGACTGTAAGCGTCCCAGGAACGAGGCCTTACAAGTTGGTATCCGAGCTAAAGTTTAAGTGAAATGGGTAAATTTTCAATTAAACTTTAGCTTAAACTGAGAATGGGACGGAAAGGGAATGGGATGCCAATCTGAGTAGCAGCGTGCCATCAGGTATTTTCGTAACGTTAACCGGTATTATGTGCGCATGTGATGTGTTATGTGTTGCTTGTAGATTTAAATACTGATGTAGTTAGGATATGTAATGATCGGGGTGTGAAGAGTAAAGTAAGTGGCTAATCACAACTGACCACTATAATTAGGGACTTACTATACTTGACATAAACTGAGCTATTCCCTTGAATGACCGTGTTGGTGTTTGAATCTTTAAGTGTGCGTGTGATGGCCGGTGGTAGATCTTCGAGAGCTTCACGGGGTGGAGGTCACGGTGCTGAACCGCGACCCAAGAGAGGGAGACCCAGAGTTGAAAAGGTGGTTCATGAAGAACCAGAAACCCCTCATCCGGAGGGTGGCGATGAGAGAGCCAATCTGAGAGCCTCAGTAAAGGAGGCTATTGTGGAAGAAGTTCATCAGGTCATGCAGACAATCTTACCGTCTGTGGTGACCAAAGTGATTACGGCAGTACGGGAAGGAGAAAGAAAGGAGAGGAACAGGTCATCGGGAGGATGGGAGCAACCGGAACCGGAAACGGTTCTAACTGATGATGAGGAGGAAGAAGAAGAGCCTGTGCAGGAGGCGGCACGAGGCTGTAACTTCGAGGCGTTTATGAGATGCAAGCCCCTAACTTTTGATGGAAACGGCACTGCTGTTGCTGCTCACCGGTGGGTAAGGGAAATGGAGGTTGTTCTTGATATCAGCGAGTGCCGGGAAGACCAAAAGGTGAAGTTCGCTACCCACTCTTTTGTGGACTCGGCTTTGTGCTAGTGGGATAACATTGTTTAAGCTGAGGGTAGCAGGGCCATTGGAAGGATGAGATGGTCTGAGCTGAAAAAGTTGGTGATTGAGGAGTTTTGTCCCCATCAGGAAATGAACAAGGTCGAAAAGGAGTTCTTGCAACCGTCGGGTAACAAGAAGGCACGGGTGGACGACCGTCGTGTGGTTGCATCGGGTACTGGTATAAAGAAATGTGGTAGGTGTGGGAGAGAACATAGCGGGGAATGTAGCCTGGGGTTGAATGTGTGCTTCAAATGTGGGAAACCGGGGCATATAGCCAAGGACTGTCGTACGGTCCAGTGCTATAACTGTGGTGAAGAGGGTCACGTGAGTAGGGATTGTAAGAAGCTAAGGGCTGAGAGTTTCGGGGCGAAGAAGACGGGAGGTGAAGGACCGAGGGCAAGCACTAGGGCATTCACCATGACACATGAGTAAGCTAGGACGGACCCTGATGTTGTGTCTGGTACATTTCTAGTGAACCAAACTTTAGCTTCTGTGTTATTTGATTCGGGTGCGAGTAAAAGTTTTATTTCTGCTGCTTTTTGTGCTAAGTTGTCTATTAGTAGTAGACGTGTTGATGCGCCCTTTGATGTAGAAACTGCCATAGGTAAGTCTACCAGGATTTCGGAGATGATAGAGACCTGTGATGTGGAACTTGAGGGTTATAAGTTTCCTGTTAGACCGTTCATGATGACCTTAGGTGGTTTTGATTTGGTTCTTGGGATGGATTGGTTGGCGGACTCTGAGGCGAAAATTGTGTGTCGCAAGAAGATGATTCGTTTGACAGCGCCTGACGGGATTTCGGTGACTGTTTATGGAGATCGGGTCACGACGATCCCGAAAGTAATCTCAATAGCGGTGGCGGGAAAGTGTATGAGGCGTGGATGTAGTACCTACTTGGCTTATGTAAAGGATGTGGATACGCCCGCATCACAACTGTATGATGTATCGGTTGTGTGTGACTTTCCAGACGTGTTCCCAGAAGACTTACCGGGAGTGCCGCTTGACAGAGAGATTGAGTTTCAGATTGATCTAATACCGGGTGCCCAGCCTGTTGCCAAAGCACCGTATCGGTTGGCTCCGACTGAGATGAAGGAGTTGATGGAGCAGTTGCAAGAGCTGCTGGATAAGGGGTTCAGCAGACCGAGTATCTCTCCTTGGGGGTGCTCCGGTCTTGTTTGTAAAGAAGAAAGACGGTAGTATGAGGATGTGTATTGACTACTGTGAGTTGAACAAGCTGACTGTGAAGAACCGATACCCCTTACCGAGAATCGATGATTTGTTTGATCAGCTTCAAGGTGCCAGTTGGTTTTCAAGGATAGATCTTCGATCTGGTTACCATCAGCTGAAGGTGAAGGAGCAGGATATCCCTAAAACAGCTTTTCGCACGCACTATGGTCACTACGAGTTTCTGGTCATGTCTTTTGGTTTGACCAATGCGCCAACTGCTTTTATGGATCTGATGAATCGGGTGTGCCAGCCGATGTTGGATAAATCAGTGATTGTGTTTATTGATGATATCCTGATTTATTTGAAGAGCGAGATTAAGCATGTCGGTCACATTCGGGAGGTTTTGGAGACGTTGAGGAAGGAGAAGTTGTACCCCAAGTTCTCCAAGTGTGCATTTTGGTTGCACGAAATTCTGTTCTTGGGTCATGTGGTGAATCCTGACGGGATTATGGTGGACCCGGCTAAGGTGGAAGCAGTGATACAATGGAAGTCTCCTAAGATGCCATTCGAGATTCGTAGCTTCTTGGGTTTGGCGGGCTACTACAGAAGGTTCATTCAAGACTTTTCCGAGATCGCTTCTCCACTAACCAAGTTGACCCGGAAAGATGTGAAGTTTGTATGGGGTCAAGCTCAAGAGAAGGCGTTCGAGGAATTGAAGGCGAGGTTGACTCAAGCTCCTGTTCTGTCATTACCCGATGGAAGCGAAGATCTGGTGGTTTATTCTGATGCTTCCTATTCGGGTTTGGGGTGTGTATTAATGCAACAAGGGAAGGTTATAGCCTATGCATCCCGACAGTTGAAGGTTCATGAGGTCAATTATCCTACTCATGACTTGGAGCTAGCAGTCGTGGTCTTTGCACTAAAGATTTGGAGGCACTATCTGTACGGGACGAAGTGCACCATTTTCACCGAACACAAGAGATTGAAGTACTTCTTTGAGCAGAAAGATCTGAATATGAGGCAGAGAAGATGTTTGGAGCTCATAAAAGACTATGATTGCAAGATCCACTACCATTCGGGCAAAGCCAACGTGGTGGCGGATGCCCTTAGTCGAAAGGAGAGGCCCGAGCCGATTCGGGTGAAAGCATATATCAGTTGATCATGACCTCGGACGTGATGAAGCAAGTCAAAGAGTTTCAAGATGAGGCATTAAAAGAAGATCATCTTAACTCTAAAATAATGAGAGGTCTGGTCACGGAATTGGGCGAAAACACACTCAATGTTCTAACCCGATTCGGTCGTGTGTGGATTCCTCGTTTTGGGGATCTACGAATGAAGATTTTGGATGAGGCTCACAAGACTCGATACTCCATTCATCCAGGTGCCACAAAAATGTACCAAGATATGAAGAAAGATTATTGGTGGTCGAGTATGAAGGGCGATATGGTGGGGTATGTGAGTAAGTGCCTTACTTGCTTACAGGTGAAGGCCGAGCATCAAAAGCTGAATGGGAAGATCCAACCTTTGGATATACCGGAATGGAAGTGGGAGCACATCACCATGGATTTCATTACAAAGTTACCGCGTACTCCTAAAGGGTATGATGCCATATGGGTGATTGTGGACCGCCTGACGAAGAGTGCTCACTTCCTATCGATCCGCGAGACATATTCATCTGATAGGTTGGTGGATCTATTCATCAAGGAGATTGTAACTCGTCATGGCATGCCGGTGTCTATTGTATCTGATCGTGACACCCGGTTTACCTCCAAATTCTGGAAGAAATTCCACGACGCCATGGGAACGAGGTTACATATTAGCACGGCTTATCATCCCCAAATTGATGGTCAGTCAGAAAGGACCATTTAGACATTAGAACACCCGTTTGTTAGGGTGATATTGGTTAGAAGGAGTTGGGGAGCGTCGAGGTAGTCGAGGCTACGACTGAGAAGCTTGAGAAGATCAAAGCCTTCATGAAGGCAGCCAAAGATAGACAGAAGTCGTATGCTGATTAACGACACAGACCGATTGAGTTCCAGGTGGGTGACCAGGTTATGTTGAAGGTCTCACCTTGGAAAGGTATTATCCAATTCAGAAAGCGGGGGCAAGTTGAGCCCAAGGTATATAGGCCATTTTCGAATCATTGCTCGAGTAGGAGAGGTGGCCTATAGATTGGAGTTACCAGACGAGCTAAATGGAATTCACCCGACATTCCATATATCTCATCTGAGAAAGTGCTTGGCAGATGAAGATATGATTGTTCCACTGAAAGACATCGAAGTAGACGAACGACTCAATTATGTGGAGCAACCAGTGGCAATCATCGATCAAAAGAGAAAAATGTTAAGGAATAAAGTGGTTCCTCTTGTGCGGGTACAGTGGAAACACAGGAAGGGATCCGAGTCAACGTAGGAGACTGAGGAAGAAATGAGACAGCATTACCCACGTTTGTTCAAGGAATAACAGGTTTCGGGGACGAAACTTATTTAAAGGGGTGGACTTGTAACACCCGGTTATTTATCTATTTTGAAGCAACGAAGGAAGAAAAGAAATAAAGTTCAAAGTCGAGGGACCAAACTCGCCAACGAAGGAAAGTTGGAATGTGGTGATATTTGTAAGGAGAGGGCAGCCATACTCTCCCCACACTCACACATTTCAGCCACAAAGAAAGAGAGGATAGAAAGAAGGGAGAAAAGAGAGAAAAGGTTGGTTCGAGTAGGTTCAAGCGGGCAAAATCGTCGTGTAACGAGTCAAAGCGAAGCCCTACTTCTCGGTGTCATTTGTGTGAGTTCTAGGACCCCACTTTTACTTGTTTTCAAATGATTTTGGGGCTGGAAAGCATAGAAACCCGTTTTTGTATGCGTATGTGTTTGACCCATTTGGGTGTGTTGTTGTGTTTAGAGTTCGTTTCCGGGCTTGTGTGTGCTTGAATGGTGTTGTGGTATGCATCCCTAAGGTCTAGGATGGTTGATTTAAGCTTAGAATGGGTTTAGATGAGCTTGGAGGTCAAAAAGGGCAGTTTGCGTTCGGCTATAACTGCATTCTGCATCAGCTAGGGCTAGGCGACCGACTGGAGGACATACGGCCGAATGAAGAGCGATGGGGGTCCATTCGCACGAATGGGAGTTCATCCTCATGATTGGGGCCAGTCACATGGGGAGTCATACGACTGAGGGTCCAGTCGCATAAGTGATCATCCGCATTAGTTCCATTCGCATGAGGTCCATCCACATTAGTTCATTCGCACGATCGGGTGTTCATTCGGATGGGTGTTCATCCGCATGAGTCCAATCGCATGATGTTCAGTCGCATAGAGGCCATGCAACTGAAGAGTGTCCATACGCCTGAGTAGGGCTGTTGCGCCCGAGGAGAAGTGTAGTTTAAGTTCTGACTTTTGGGGGAAAGTGCAGATGTAAGTTTTGACGTAAAGGTTCTCGTAAGAGCATGTAAGATGACGGTTGAGGCCTTAGAGAGCATGTTGGACACGATGATTATGATGTTGCATGATTATGTATGTTATGTATGTATGATGTTGCCCTGTATGATGTTGATGACTGTGTATGTTATGTTTCTTATTATGGTGTATGTTTATCTTTCCTGTGGCTTTACGTGTCATGTTAATGAACAATGAAGTATTATGTAACGTAAAGTGAAAGATAAAGAAAAGAGGAACATAAAGTAAGAATGCATGCATTAACGAGTAATGAAAGTAAAGGAAGTCTTGCAATGCACATCGGGGTCTTTCTTTGTGATTGACCATTCACATAGAACTATTATTGCCTACCTTAGGTACTATGACCACGAGGTGCGATGCACCATTATAGAAGGTCTATGATAGGCCTAGCTCCAGAACCATGAACAGAAAGGTATCACATATGGCAATGGTACACCTACATCATACCTTAGGTACTGTGACCACGAGATGCGATGCACCGTTATAGAAGGTCTATGATAGGCCTAGGTCCAGAACCATGAACCAAAAAAGGTATTGCATAGCACACTTAAACTTTACCCTAGGTATTGTGGTCACGAGGTGCGATGCACCGTTATAGAAGATCTATGATAGGCCTATATCTAATACCATGAACAAAAGGGTAAGGTTTATGGTTGTTGGAAAGGAAAAGTAAAGAATGAAGTATGAAAGATCAAAGAAGATAATAATGATATTATCTATGTGTATGTACGATGTATGATCGCATGAAAGTAAACAATGGTTTTAATGAAAGTAAAGTATGTTTTATTATAAAACTAGAGCTCACTCAGCAACGCTGACTTTTATGTGTTTCCAGTTGGCAGATAATGATTGCTGAGGATGGCACGGGCGGCTACTCAGCTCTTCTGGGATGGCATCCATTTATTTAAGGCTTTTGTGATATAATGAAACAATGTATTTTGTAACCGATTGACGATGTATTATTTGGAAAAAGTTTTTATAATGAAATGTGATGTTATTTTTGAATGTTTCCGCTGCAATATTTTAGTAAGATAAATGAAAATGCATGTTTTAGGTGCGATGATCGACCGGCTGTAAGCGTCCCGGGAACGGGGCCATACAAAAGGTTGGATTTAAAAAGATTGAGAGATAGATTCATAGAATTATGTGTGATTTACACATGCCCGAATGCCTAGGCTTCTGGTGATCGGTGTACCTCGCATCACCATGATGTGTTGCATGGGTGACATATATCAACCATGAGTCCCTTCTGATGATACATGAGCATGTATCCTTAACATGATGTGCCACGCATTGAAGCCACATGTCGAAATCCACCCTTAGTCATAGCCACGTGTCGTAATGTGACTCCGCATCATCACTTACATGTCATTCACCATCTTGATGTGGCCTGCAACAATCTTAAATTTCTAAAATTTTCATTTTTATTTATTTTGAGAAACTTTGAGGTTGTTACACAATCCATTCAACATCTATAGTACCTTTTATATACCACACAAAGCGTATATTTAAAGGTGTTAATTAATATTCTTGAGGGGCATGTATGAAGATTTGGATATTGTATGTAATATCCAGTCAAGTAAAATTGTGAAACTAAAGAGGTCTAACAAGAGCTCTAACAATCAGTCATTGATGTTTTGTCAGGGATCTAATTAGCATATTTATGTTGGGATTAAAAAACATGAAACACCATGAGCGAAAGAATTCTCAAGAAAGTAATGTAAATGTTCAAGATCGATCATAAAGAAAACATCATTAGGGGATAAGATGATGGAGGGGATGAGGGCTATTGTTGATCTAATGACAAAGATGTCATCAACATGGAGGAAAATGATGATCATTGTAGAACTTTTGTCATAGTTTGAATAAAAAAGTGTCAGTGTGATGATCGATGTCGTGTGGTCGGTCAAAAATATTAATTAAATAGTCCCTAATCATCCTTAATAGTAAAGGGTAAGAAGGGTGTCGAATCCACAGGGAATCACAGGAAAGTGCTAGCAACGATTAATTTAAAACTATTAAACATTAAAAAGGAAATTTCTTGATTAGTTGAATTGAGAAAGAATCAAATTAAGAAAATAAAAGTTTAGGTTTTTAACAATCTTGAAGAAAAAGCAATCCACTTCAGGATTCAAGTTTAGCAAAGTTCTATTTTTTCTCGAATGAAACCTAGTGAGAAGTCATTAATGGTGACTTATACATGATAAGATCTAAGTGATAATTATGGATTAAAGTTTAAAGGACCCTATTAATACAATTACCAATTTGAATAATGAAACTCTAATTTTAATACTCAATCACACAATGATTATAGATAATCAAAATCATAGAATATCAATATTAGGTTTAAACATAATTAAACCGTCTAAATAATCAAATCATAAATTGAATCCAAAAGAACTTAATGGTTCAAGATATAATCCCAAATCTAGGTTACAACTAAGAAAAATAGAAACTTGCACAAACCCGTCCCCCGAAGTGAATCACAATTGATTTAGCCTTGCATCATCATCAATTCTTTAACAAATATGTAATTGATCATATGAATATAGATGGATTTGATGTTGGAAAACCTTTGGAATGATAAAATATGGTTAATTTTCGTCCAAGATTGATGTGCCAGGAGGCGTTTTTCGTCCTAGGGTTTATCTCCCTTTTAAAGCCTTTCAAATTATGTTAAAATCCAACAAAACGTGGCAAACGGCATCGGTGGCGCCACCAGCGCCATCTGGGTTGAAAGTTATTGACTAACGGTGGCTCTGATGGTGTTTCTGACGGTATCGGCTTCGGTGGCGCTTATGATGACGTCGGTGGCGCCACCCACTGCAAAAACTTGATTTTCATGTGTAACTTTTCGAGATCTTTCCATTAATAGGTAATGGGCCCCGTAACTCTTTTCCTAACTCAAGTTATGCTTGTTTTAAGTTACATTGTCTAAGAACTTCGATTTATCAAATCTTTACTTCTCGAGCTCAAATTCTCATCCCATTTCTTTTAAATTTCTTCGTATTCTTCACGTTTAACCTACAATCACAAGATCAACCCGAAAGTAACTCTATTTCTTATAATTTTATACGTAAAACATAGAAATAAAGTCGTTAAACATTGAACTTTCACCACATGATCATGTGACAACAGTTAATGCCAAGAGAGAAGATTTCAAATGAAAACTATTTGAAAAATTGAGATCCATTTTATTACCTTTATATATGCTTTAATGGAAATTTTTGAACATGGTGACAAGTTAATTTGTAACTAAGATCAAAACCACATTGACTTAGATTATAATTCTAGGTTTGGTTATAATTTCATAATTAAATTTATACAAAATTTGTAGACACCAATGAATGCCACTTATAGAACTGAAAGGAGCTAGAGTGTGTTCATTAGTGTGTACCCTTAGGCTATTAGTTATATATTTTTTTAATAATACATTGCTTTTAGGAACATTATACACATTGTAACATGATTGGGTGAATCATTAAACTTGATTAACTGATGAATACATAATACATATATGTGCATATATAATGGTTTGGAACTTCTTACGGCCTTCTTACGAAGCTCTGCAACTTTGGTTAAAGATATAGAGAGAAGAAGAAGAGATGTGTTTCGCGTTTAATATTAACCTTTTGTTTAGTAAGTATACATCAAAGATACAATGATGGCAATTGCCTCCACCTACGTTATAATTCAGGAGTTCTAAACGTACTCTTATGAATTGAATGTACCTCCTCTATTTAAGAGGGATTTTATAATAAAAAAGAGGCCCACCAAACGTTTGAAGAAGAGTGTACCTTTAACATCACCCAAAATTATTCAATTTTATTTTCTTTTATACTTTTTCTTAATTGCTGGTTTTTATATTGTTTTATAGATGAGTATACATCAATGTTAGCTTTTTCCTTTCTTTCCTTATTCAATTCCATTATTATATATTTCTATCATTTGTCTTTTAATTTGATTTTGGATTTATTACTACAAATACTTTATTATAATGTTTATCATATAAAGAGATAATATATATATATATATATATATATATATATATCATATTTTAAATTTTAAAATCATATATTACTAAACAATATTTTCATAATGTATAGCTAGTTTTTTTATATGGAACAAAAAAACTCATACCAACATTAAAATTACATTAAATCCATTAAATAAAGTGAAAGTGATAACAAAGAAAAATTAACAAGGTAAATCATTGATATACCTAATGAAAGGCAAAAAAACAGCTTGAAGCATAAGGTAAAATAATATACTACTAACAACTTGTTTTTTTCTTAAGAAGGTAAGGATTAAAATCTTATAGTAAAAAACGTACAGATTTAAAAGTAGAACTAAAGAAAGCGGGTGCGTTAGTTGGTCAAAGAAAAAAACTAACGAAAACTATTTTAACCATGGTTGAAAAGTTCTAGTTCCGTTATTGTTTCTATAAGCCAACCGTTTCTATAAGCCAATGCTACATTTATGGAACTATCAAGAAAAAATGTATTCACTTGAAAACTACACTCTAACTCTTAATAAACACTAGTTCATGCACTATTTTTTAGTTAAAATCGAAATCTCTTATCACCGTCTAAATGCAACAACCGGCCAAAGAATTATTTGTTCGTAAAAATAATGTGCACTCATCCAAATACAGAAATCGATCATAAAATTCAAATAAAGTGTATCGTGCAATCAGAATTAGAATCATGTGTCCATGTTTTAAATCCACAACCAGTCAAGAACAAATAATTAATAGTGTGTGATCACTCTTTATGCCACATAATACAATATTGAGATCAACGAGAAAAATAAAACACGAAGATCTAGAAACACAACAAGTTTAGAGCCGTAATGACAAGAACAAAACTTCGTAGAGGAAAGTTCATTTTACCCCAACATAATTAAACAAAATATATCCTCATATATGTATGCTAAAATATATTCATTAATTAATGCATACATCATACAAAGACTATATGTTATATGTGTGCTGATTACAAATTTTGATATGTGTTATTGGTTGTATGATATGCATTAGTGAGTTATATCTTTTTTTGTTTCTGCTTTTTATTTTTATTTTTTCATTATAAGATAATGCTTTTTATTTTTTACAATTTAGTTGTAACATGTATTTATTTTCAACGTTGGTCCATGTACCTTTTCATATTTTATAATTTTTTTCTTTTTATGTTTCGGTTTAAATTTTACGAGTTAATACGTTATAGCGCGTATGTGTGGTTCAATATTTTTACATATATTTTCTCCCGTTGCAACACATTGATACTAGATGGACTTAATGTTTTATATGAACCATGTTTCGTCTGCATGGTTCTAAGTTTTGTTGGTTGTTTTTCGTTTGGTTTTATTTTATTTTCTTTTTTAATTTCTCTTTTGATATGAGCTTTTTCATGATGATCGCTACTGTTGGTAAGCTATTGATGTTATTTGACATGGTTTTTCGCCTCCCGTTACACACGGGGTCCTTACTACTAGTGTAATATTATCAGTAGCGCGTACATATAAGGAAAACATATTTGTAGTGTAATTACTACTGCATGCATTAAAATTTAAGTAGTAACACATGTAGTATAGTCATAAATATACAGATTATACTATTACTCATTTAGCGATGTCAAGTGAGTGTTCCACCAGTCTTGCCACATGTCACATGTTCATTGGTTGTTTCAAGTATTTTTTTCACTTTTTTACTTTGTCCGCATTTTCTATGATACATATACGTCAATTTCGGCAATGTTTTCAAACTGCGTATTTGACGCATGGTTAGAGTTGCGTGTTTTGGCTAAGAGGTTGTGAGTTCGAACCCTACGACAAAAATATTTTTTAATTAATGATTTCTTACTTTGCAGAAACTTTAATATGTAACTTTTAGTTTCTCAGAATCTCAGGTTCATAAAGTTCCGGTTTACCCCTGTAAAGTTTACCTAAATAATAATTTATGGCGTTCGTATTTTTGTGTGTGTCGTTATAATTTCGAGTGGATCTATCTATGTTTTTATTTAATCGGAAGCGACTTGGGTCAAATATAAAACACTTATGTGCCTATTTTTTTATACACGTCTTACTTATTCTCATATTTCTTAGTTGTCTGTATTTTAATATTCAACACTAAATTGACTCGGTCAAATATAAAATGTTCATATGCCTATTTTTATATACGTCTTATTTTCCAATGTATTAGCGACTGGATCGGACCGGCCGGTCCGACCGGTTTGACCGAGGATCGGCTCCTTAGCCGGTCCGGTTTGCTATGATTCGGTTTTAGGTGGTCGAACCGGTGGTCGGACTGGTTCGGATCGGTTTTTGGTATTTTTTTATTTTATTTTAATGGGTAAAAACGAAATGTTGAACCATAAATTAGTACGTTTGATATACAAGTATAGTTAAATGTTACATATAACTACAAAAATACATATATAAATCATATATAAATTACTTATATTAATTACATATATAAATATAGTTAAATCCAGTTCAACCGGTCCGACCACCAAACCAGTAAAGCGTCCGGTTCGACGTCCGACCCGGTTCTGAAAACATTGTTATTTTCAATATTTTCACTATCACCTCCTAAAACCTTTTAATAACTTTGTAAAATGCCACTTTATTCCACTCGAGTTTTTTCTGGATTTATTACTATAAAATTGATATAAAAAAGAATATTTCTTGCATTCATATTTTTGGTATACGTGTCAGTATAAGTTCAAGTCAGTCTACATATCGACGTAATTGAAAACGCCACGAGTTTTTATATAAATTTAGTTTTGAAACAAATCGGATCAAATGTGGTCTATGATTTATTATGTCTCGTATAATGTCGTCGCAACGTACGACGGGTAACAAAACTAGTTGAAATATAATTTGTATCACTTACGGTGCAATTAGTGAATGCATACATTAAAGTGCTGATATTTTACTGATTAACAAGAATGACACCATCCATTTTTATACCACGTTGTGTAAGTATCAATAGCGTAATCACATTGGTTTTCATGTTTTTTAGAAATCAAGTTGCATCCGATGTTTCACTTAATAATAAAAACGCCGGTGCCTGGTTTTTATATATCATACGATGTAGATTTTTGTTGTTCACATTCTAACTTGTTTATATATACTTTCATGTCATAAACAACGTTCTAGGCACCGGGACAAATATTCTATACAATAGTTTCTAGTTTACCCTTGTTTAATAAATTGGTCTAACTAATACATTATTTAATGCATATAAAATTATTTAATTCATTATTTTAAAATTATTATTTATTTAATATTTAGATATACACTTATTAATAATATATATTTATAACTAAACAATATATAAATTAAGTATTATTTTATTTGAATACTTAAATATATCATCACTAAATATTTACATAATTATAATAACTATTATAATATTTAATCTTGTTACTCTAATAAAAGGGTAACTATGATTAACATGTGTCATCACCACATTTCACCTCATCAAATTTTCTCGCTTTTCTCTCCTATTAAATATATCATAATTAATTACTAATAATAAATTAAAGAAAATATATTTTATTAATTATTTTCTAAGTAAATAATTTTTTATAAAATAAAATTTACTTATAAAACATCAAATCTTTTTAAAATATAAAATATTTAAATTGATGTTTGTAAGTATATTTTATATATACATAATAAATAAAACTGGGAGTTACAATAAGTTTTAAAGTTCGAATTTTTTAAAACCGTTTGCTTTATAACAAGATTATTATATTTTTCTTTTGGAATAAAAATAAAAAATAAAAAAAAAGATTAACAAGTTGATATCATTGTTTTATTATTTATAGTCCGTATTGTGTTTTATCTTAAAATAACGTTTTATAACTAATAAATTCTTTCTTTTTGATATTTTATTTTTTCAACCCGTGTTATACACGGATTTATTAAAGCTAGTATATCAATGTTTAATTTAGTTTGAAAATGATCCTTAATAAGAGCCACCTCATCGTGCGTGCCAACTCATTGAATATTATAAATAGAAAAGATAATTAGCAGTGAAGTTATAGGTTTTCTTAATATCATCAGAATAATTTGTATTTTGTCCAAAGTATTACAAAAACCTAGTTTATTTATAATTTTGTCTTATAAAAAAAGGGTTTACACTAAAAACTTCTAAGCTATGTCTGATTTACACCTATTCTTCTTAATTTTAGTAAAGTTTTCTTTTATTTCTTTTAACTACTTATAATGCAACCTATTAACTTTAATAAAGTTATCATTAAAGTATTTGTTATTTTTCTTCTTTGTTTTGAGGATTTATTTTTTATAGTATTTTTATTACTTTTTTATCAATGTTTTGCACATGAATTTTTTTCGGGTGGTTTATATTAACATATAAATTTACTGTATAAATCTTCAAAATTAATTATTTCAATTTTTACAACCCGCACCGCATAGTTTAGACAATAGATAAAGCGTAGGAGGTGACAGAGCTTAAAATTTTCTCGGTGGGGGAGGGGGGTCTCAAGATCCAAATTAAAAGACCGAACTTAATAAATATAAAATTTACGAATGAAATTCACATAAATTTCTAATTTTGAATGAAAAAACAAGTGGGTGGGGGGCCAGCTCCAACTAAACTTCGCCCACGAATATAACAAATAATTTGAACCATTGATCTTACTATTTCAATGCTTGAGATTGAGGCATAACAAAGTTACAAATAACAGAAGTTACAATTTAAAAAACTAGTATTAAGCTCATTGCGTTGCATTAAAACTAAAAATAGTAGAAAAATGTTGAACAACGCAGGCGAAACATTGAACACCATACTTGTGTGGGATGTTGATGATAGTAAGTAGACATAAAGACGTTGAACAACGCAGACGAAATGTAGAACATCTAAAATAATAAGTAAGTCAATCCAGGAATGGTACCTTGCGATAGACCCGTTAAATGGGGAAAAATAAGCGTATAAATGGTGAATCACACACGCACGTTGCGCCGTCCTAAAACGTAAAATTTAGATCGAAGCGTAAAACAAAATATTTTTAAAATCCGAAAAGTATAGGAAAATAAAATTGAAAATAAAAAATTTTTAGGGTTAAATTGTAAAAGATAAAATTAAAAGTATTGAATTAAAATATAAAAGTTAAAAGATTTTTTAAAAAAATAGACAAAAATGGCTTAAATCTAACCCCATCAAGTTTTGTGATATATCCATCATCTTCCGAAAAGAATTACCATAAAATTTATAGGTATAATATTGATAAATTTGTAAAAAAAAATTCCTTCAAAATGCAGACACAATTTGTGTCTAAACTTAGCACACCGGTATTTTTAAATCAACCAGTAAATATACCCGCGCGTTGCGGCGGCAGCGTACATGGTGAATACCACAATCGTCCCAATTCGTTTCTGGACTAATTTTTGTCGTAACATAGAGATACTTGAATTTATATAATCGAACAAAAATTTATTATATTTGACATCACTCCTTTTCAAATAAAATATACGTCGAAAAGTATACCAACTTAAAATGTACATAAGAGTTAGCATGAAAGCGTTTTATATTTGACTTAACTCGTGTCCGAACAAAATTTATGTTAAAAAAATAAGAAACTCGAATTTAGACCTAACACGTACATGAAAATAAAACATAAGAAATCAGGTTTGTGAAGTAAAATTGTGCAAATGTAAACTTGAGGCTTTAGAAACTAAGGAGCATTATAGTGATATTTTTTAAAATTTTAGAAAAAGTTTAAAGGTAAAAAGTATAAATTTAAGAAACTTAATGATTGTTTCTTAGGAATCAAAACAAAAGAAAAAAGAAAAAAGAATCACGTCGCTAGAAAGTTGCGAACTCAAGTCTCGCGTGCAAAATAATGATCAAAATACCAGTGGACCAAAAGAAAGTTATGACTTTATTTTGCAAAACATAACTATATCAAAAAGTTGGTACTAAATAAAAAAGTACGGACCTTTGCAAAGTAACTATAGCATCGCGTCTAACGTTACAAGGATCCAAAGTATTTAGGTCTCATGCTTGTTTCGACTATAATGGTGTGTGTTAAACCATTAGAGTGATGCGTGCATGTTCACTTATAACTTAACGTTACTATTGTCCTAGAATGGACATCTTGTATAATTTTTAAACTTCATAAACAAACATATTTTTAGGGGGTGGGGGCACACCAATACTTTTTATTGAACGGCAGGAGGCATACCATACTTGTGTGGGATGTTGATGATGTTTAAATTATTCCAATGTATATTTGCTTTTATCGATACTTTCTTTCCACTTTTTAAGAAGAAGACATAAACCACATCTTTAGGTAAACTTCTTACTCTAATATTTGATAATTTAACTTAACTTTGTTGTTTAACACTTGGATTCATGCATATTACTCTTATAAAAATTTAAAACACACCTTACTAACTTTGAAGAATAATAGATGAGAAGTTGTGAAACCTTAAGCACTTCTATATATAATATCCAATGTACTTTTTTAACGATCATTCTTATAATTAGAAAGATAATTATCAAAGGTGCATATTGTAGAGTTTAAACTCACAATCATTTGATTGTATAAATTATCTCTTTAAAAACTACAACATGTGATGTACTAGTTACAAACAATATCGTTTAGTCAAGATTTTTGTTTATTTAAAGGTTAATTTGTGATTTGTTGATAATGAGTGTTAATTTAATCTAAAGTATTTTGATTGATAGTTATTAGAAAAATGCTCTTCTAATTATGATTTTCATTTGTTGCTTTTAAATATAGATCCAATGAAAATAATCGACGAATACGAGTGACTAGGTTACTAGCTCTCCTGACTCCCTTGGTTCCGTCCTTACAGCTTTGATAATATTATTGGTTAATTGTGTAGTAAGATTAATACAATTCGATTTACATATTTAATTATCTTTTATTGCTGTGATGATATGATTAAAAATATTAAAAGTTACGTGTTTAAATGATACTTTTCCGAAACTTAGATCTTTTAATATTAAAATTACAAAAAACAAAATAATATAATAAAAAAACACAGTGGATCACACACAAAAAAATATTTAATAACGCAAGATCGAATTAGATCAACAATATGGATTTGGATGCTTAGATCGTACATTAATATTTAGAAATTTACGGGTCTCAAGAACATGTGTTGATGACATAAACCGGCCATCTATGAATAACCTTCGATGAACACTAATTTAAAATCTTAGAAATCAAACTCTAGTTGTAGTCCAATTGTTTCTTAGTGTATTAAAAGAAATAAAATAACTCTTTTATAAATTAAATAATTGTATTTATATCAGCACTAGAAAGTTATATAATTAGCTTATTTATTAATTTGACAATGATAAGAAATTAAGACAAAAGAAAATATTAGCTTAACAAATTAATTTGTTTGTATGAATTTTTGTGAATAAAGATTGTATTATTTCATAAAATAGAAAATAAATGAAAAAATTAGTTAAATCATGTAGAGCACAGTATAATAGTTTTAATACTGGAGTATGTCTAATGTAAAGAGTATGCATTCGCCAATAATAAACATGTTATATTTATAGTAATTAGTTTTTTTTGTTGAATGGTCAACCAATAATTTTTAAGCTCGGTCACCCGAGTAAACCCATTGGCGAAAGGCCACTCACGCTCGCGAACACAGACAGCGCTGGTGACACCCGGTTCGCCTACCATTCCAAAGGAAACCCGTCACCCAAAGGCCCACTGTGGTAAAAATTTTGGCCCACTTGGAACATATTGCACCAAGTGAGACTCCAACACATGATCTTCACTTCGGAAAATCATAAGATGACTCATCCTAAACCACTTGATTTAGGACTCATTGGCAGTAATTAGTTTTACTTGTTAGCATATGAAATTATCACGATGTATTAAACAATTTTCAAAATACTATTTATTTTTTTGTGATCTTTCAGTATGAAACAAATAAATATCACGAACAGATGTCTCGTTAATAATCCGTTAGTGAAGGTCATTACCGACGAGAATCCGTCGATAATGACCCGTAGGAAACTTAGCCATGGGTGGCAGTTTTCCAAATGCCTGTGGTCGTCAAAAGAGTTAACGACAGGTTAACAAAAGGATTTGGATTTAATTTTAATAGTGTAATTGATGGTGTTACCCATGGGTCACCTTTTAAACAAATATTTCTTTATTTATTTTTCATTCTTAAAGATCATAAATTATTTATTGACCTAAATTAAAAAAACAATTACATATTTCTCTTTCCTAAAAAATATATCTTACATATTGATTCATTTCATTAAAACTAACCTATTAAATTAAAATATATATAAGAATAAGATCAAATACAATTTTTTTGTATATACAAAAAAAAGAAAGTAAAACTAGCTAGAAGATGAAGGGCCTCGGGGGTGGTGTCTGGTCTTGCACTCAAGTCATGAGTTCTCTCAATCGTCTCGAATTGTGCTATCGTTCAGCCAACAGTTGAGCTATTGTTGCCTCGAGTTGGTTCATTGGTTCATCTCGTCCGAATCAGTGCCCTGCTTTCTCTAGCATGTTTTACAATTCAACCATCTATACACATGGATTAAACATATAATTAATTTATGATTCATGATAATATCTAAACAATACCTAATATTTTGTGTGCATATTGATCATGTATATTTGAACATACACTATTCATACCAAGACGAGTAGACGACTCACTCCCTTGATTGTTGAAGATGATCCCACGGCCTACGACTAAAAGACCCTTCTAACGGGTTCACTATGATATTTCTAATGTAACTTCAAGCTTGAGACGGCGCGTGATGGCACGACATAATCGATAAAAACACCCCCAACATATTTATATCTCCACGTTTGCTTTTTAAACAAAAGCGATTGTTAAAATATTGTTTTGAAAAGTGACGTTGCATTATAAATTCATTTCTTTTGTTTCATTATAAGTGGCGACAAAATCATATTGAAAATTACAAATGGACAAGTTTAACATGTACGTTACATGGTAAATTTAAAATATGAAATTACGAGATTTAGGTAGGTTTCGTAAGACTTGATTTTGGTATTTATTAAGTATTAATGGCACCGATACCATTAATTAACGGTAGTTAGGTTTTTAGTGTTAATGAATTAAAAATTTTAACACAAAAAACTACGATTGTTTGACTCAAGATATTAGGAAGGTAGAAACTAGAAAGTTCTAAGACATTGTTAAAATAGTAATTAAAATGTCATAACTAATAAGTTAAAAGATTAAATTTAAAAAATGTGTAGGCCGTAGTGTACTTATTAAAAAATAGGAATTGTCGACAGATCTAATAAGTGGGATTTTTTTTCTTCTTCTAACCTAAACGTGTAGTAAGGGGCTCCTAATTAACCTTGAAAAAATGTTTTTGAAATTGAAAATATGGATTCGTATCGAATTATATGAATCACTAAACACATGTTCAAATTAATTAATTGAACATCGTATGATACAATATCAACAATTATATAAGAAAAAAATAAATAAACGAGGATCTCGCTTGTTATAATTCTTATGAGTTTTTTTATATTTTTCTCGCTTCTTTGGTTTCATTTTATTCACTTAATAAATAAGTTTGTTTGCTCTTTTTTTCAATTTATAAATCTTTATTACGTAACCTTTTAATATTTAATTTCAATTTTTGTTTATTCAATTCATTTAGTACATAAGAATTCTTGGAAACATCAGATGCAATAACCATTACATGTGTACAATACAATTATAGATTATACATATAAAAGAAATCAAACTAATTTTCTCAATTTTTTTAAAGTGTAGGAGAAAGAAATGAGAAACAACCGTCACATGTGTGCCATTTCCTATAATTTTAACTTTTTTATGATTGAAAAATAAAACATTTGTTTGTATTCTTTCTTGTTATTGTAATAATTTTATTGCAATAATTTGTGTCACACGCGCATAGACTCTCACATACACACACACACATATATATATATACACATATATATACATACATATACATATACATATATATACATACATATATATACATATATATATACATACATACATTTACATACATATATATACACATATATATATACACATACATATATATACATATATATACATACATATATATACATACATATATATATACGTGCATATATATATACGTACATATATATACATACATACATATATATATACATATTATATATATATACATACATACATATATATACATACATGTATATATACATACATATATACATACATACTATGTGTACGTGTGTATGTTTGTGTGTCAATGCCGATATAAAGTGGCATAGTGTCTTAGAGGCCACACAAGGGCATATGCGTCTGTTAAATAAAATGTTGATATTACTGGTGTAATGGTATAGATACACCATTATACTTGCAAGGTTTGTTTTGCGTCATACTTGAACAATTTAAACGCACCATTGAATGTTAGACGTACTATTGTAATTGGTTTAAAGCTTACAAGTTTAGTCTAAATTAATTTGGAAAAATTTTCTCGATCTTGTGTAGTTGCGTGACCACAACATGCATAGTGCAGGAGCAACTTATGCGTTTCTAGTTTAGCTGTTATAACCGATTATCAAAGCAATATTATTTTTTACAGCATTTTGCCTCTTAGTTTAATTAGGTTTAATGTTTACTTTTGTTTCTTGATTCACGTTACATTTAAATAGCTCAACTTTAAGGGCTAATGTGCAAATGGATTATGTATTGTCTATTAATTTAGTATCCTCTGTATTAGAAGAATTGAATAAATAATATATTAAATAGTTATTAATAAAAATTAATGAATTATAAAATGATCTTTTAATATAAGTAAGATATGATTGATATTATAAACGAGTGATAAACGAACGATATTATATTTTAAACTTTTTTTAATTTTTTTTGTTTTTTCAAAAAAAGTTAGTTTTTAAACAAATTGTTTCAAAACAAACCGTTTTTTAAAAAGTGTTATTTTTAATAATTTATTTATTATAACTTTGAAATTCAATTACTTTTGTTTCATAAGAATTTTATTTTTAAAAGCCACAAGCTTTAAAATATATTGTATTTTTTAAAAGCTTGATGTTTTTTTGAAAAAATTTCTTATTTTATAAAAATAATTATTTCTTTGCGAATTACATTTGTAGAAAGATATATTTTTAAATAACATCAATTTAAATATGAAAAGAATTAAATTATATGATTTGTAGTTAATGTAATACTTATTAGGAGAGAGACGGAAAAATAAAACTTATAGTTTTAGGATTGTAACAAGTGACATACAAAAATCTTTTTTATTAGTATTAGTGGATAAGTAACATAAAAAAATTCGTTTATTTTCTAAAAGTAAAAGATACACACTGACACACATTTATGCAACATATGCTAGTTTCTGTAATAAGTGATATTTTTTTTTTCAAAACGTACCAAGTATTTTAAAGAGGATATTTAAGTATGTATGCATCCGCTAAACAAGGTGTGGTTTTAGGCACCATTGTAATGGGTTGCACCGTTATAATCGCAAGTTTCATTGTATATGTGTCACATATGATCTTAGACACATTATTGTACTTACTGTTGAGGAAATTTGGTAATACAAACGAAATCGGATTCACTAGAAGGCGTCTGAAAACTTTCAGATCAAACTAATTTGGTGGTTCACCCAAAATTGTTCAATCGGATACAATCTAGTGATTTAGAAACGAAAATATGTTCAATTTTGTGATGAAGAACGAACCAGAAAAAGAACAGAATTTTTGACCAAAATTCCTTAGAGCGTATTTGCAGTTTTTTCCATTAGAAAACTGCCTAGGGCAGTTTTTGGGTCCTCAAATTGACACTTTCGGCCCTTCAAGAATTAATAAGTTTAATTCTAGAGAGACTCCGAAAATGAATTTTTATTGAAATAATAATGACGGGAATAAAAAATTTCCAAGCTGACCTGGCAGCTCTGCCCCTTGGACCCCGCCAGGGGCTGCCGCCCCTTGGACCCCGTTTCCAGGGGCGCTGCCCCCTTGGAACCCCCGTCAAATACGGATTACGCGCCTAGGATCGTAATAGATTCAAACAAACGTGCACTCCGCACCTCTTAACTTGTTTGAAGTCTATTATGATCGAATTGGTCAACACAAGTTAATCCCAATTACACTAAAATATCCAACAATCCTCCCCTATTTTAGTGCAATCCTTGATTAACTAAAACTTGTACACCACAAAATTACAAATTATTGCATAAATGAAATGTCATGACGATTGAATTTCATCTTATTATATTACACATTCCATATATTCGAATATCGGGGTGTCTCTATGGATTGAACCCTTGCTATTCATATTGAATACACGAAGATAATATACACAACAATTTACATATTACATGTTTCAACATGACACTATCTTTTATTAGCCTATGTCCTTATCCTTCATAAGCATGTCAAAGCCAAGTCCCAGCTTCTTGAAGCGGCTATACTTCATGCTCATATAGGTAGCTCTTTTATTCTTGCACCTGCACATGCAATTTTTCAAAAGAACTATTAAGAATTATAAATTCAGCCTCTCTATCTTACAGGTCTGAACACATACCTTGGGAAGAAGCTCTAGTGTGTTCCAGTCTCTAGATGTTAAGCTTTCCACATTGAATTTAGCACCTAATGTTATACTAGGTGGGAATTGGGTATCTTAACATGAGAGATTTTATGTGGACTTTAATCCCATCCCTTTAGCCGACTTGTGCACAAGATCTTTACTTAACCCTTTGGTTAAATGATCGGCTAAGTTATGCTGAGTTTTCACAAACTGCATTGATATCACACCATTCGTGATCATCTCACGTACTGTATTATGTCTAACACCTAAATGTCTAGACTTTCCATTATATACTTGACTATAAGCCTTAGCCAATGTAGCTTGACTATCACATCTGATAGAAATAGGTGATATCGGTTTAGGCCACAATGGAATTTCATAAATTAGATTTCTTAGCCATTCAGCTTCCTTAGCAGCTGCTGCTAATGCTACAAACTCAGATTTCATTGTCGAACTCGTGATGCACGTTTGTTTCTTTGATGCCCAAGATATGGCACCTCCTCCAAGCAGAAATACCCATCCGCTTGTGGAAGAATAATCTTCCATGTTTGTAATCCAACTTGCATCTGAATAACCTTCAAGAGCAGAAGGAAATCCAGAATAAGTCAAACCATAATCCATAGTTCCTTTCAAGTACTTAAATACTCGATTAATTGCCTGCCAATGATAGGAACTTGGATTGTGTGTATATCTACTAAGCTTTCCCACAGCAAATGCTATATCAGGCCTAGTACATATCATGGCATACATTAGAGATCCTATAGCCCTTGAGTATTCAAGTTGACAAACTGCAACACCTTTATTAGGTGTGAGCTTCACAGATAGGAGTGCTTACAGCAAAAGCATCACTAAAGTTAAATTTCTTCAAAATTTTCTCAATATAGTGAGCTTGAGATATTGAGATGTCACTATCTTTACGAGTGATCTTTATACCAAGAATCACCTCAGCCTCCCCCATGTCTTTCATGGCAAACTTTGATGACAAAAATTTCTTTGTTTTATCAACCTGATCTTGGTCAGTACCAAAAATCAACATGTCATCCACATATAGACAAATAATCACTCCTTTAGCAGAAGCATCAAATTTGCTATAAACACATTTGTCTGCTTGGTTTAATATAAAACCATTAGACAAAACCACATCATCAAATTTGTTTAAGACCATATAGTGATTTTATCAACTTGCACACTTTGTTTTCCTGACCAGGCATGACAAAACCCTCTGGTTGTTTCATATATATCTCCTCATTCAATTCACCATTTAAGAATGCAGTTTTCACATCCATTTGATGAATCACAAGGTTGTGTATAGATGCAAGTGCTAGCAACAACCTAATGGTGGATATTCTAGCAACAGGTGCATAAGTATCAAAGAAGTCAATGCCTTCTTTTTGTCTAAAGCCTTGAATTACCAATCTAGCTTTAAACTTGTCTATGCTACCATCCACCTTCATTTTCCTTTTGAAGATCCATTTACTCCCCAATGGCTTACATCCAGGAGGTAAATCAGTCAACTTCCAAGTGTTATTCTGCATTATAGATTCAAACAAGCGTGCACTCCGCACCTCCTAACTTGTTTGAAGTCTATTATGATCGAATTGGTCAACACAAGTTAATCCCAATTACACTAAAATATCCAACACTTACACATAGTGTTGCAATTGGTAACAAACTTGCTAGTTAAAGTCTAAATGACAGTAAAGCTTAAGTCTCGCACACACTATCTTAAAAGAACGCTAGACGAGCTAACGCTTTCTTCGCCCATCAATGCATTGTAACCGGAATTCAATAAAGCAACATTATTTTGGTTTTACAATATTAACCCGTTCTGTTAATGTTTAATGTTCACTTTTGGTTTCTTGACTCACATCACAAGACTATATATGAAGCGAACTCGTTGCTAATATTACTATTGATGAAATAGATGTGTGATTCAGTCGTTTATAACTTTCTATTAATCAAAATTTAGTCACCAACTTAATCTTAATGATTGAAATTAACAGTGAGATCAACATATATCACTGCCTACGCATAGCATAAAGATTTCCCTCTATATATGAAGTTTGAACCGAACTCTATCTTCTTGTTTGGTTCCATTACACACAAATAAATGTTTTGTTCAATGTCATTCACAAAACCACCAACTTAGACACACTTGAGCAGTTTCATGAAAGAAACAAGAGATACCTTGAGAGCGAACCGATACCTCGAGATTCAGATTTGTTGGTCATCTCATACTCTATATTATCATAAACAAATGTTTTAAGAAACTTGTGTATTACATAAGCCTTCGATTCCTTCTGCTATAGATTTTGGTTTAATTCGTTTTATTTTTATTTTATGAATCTATTTATTTGTAATGTCTTTTGTCAACGGTGTTTTATTGGTTCTCATGAACTAAATACCAAGCATCATAGAGTCCTTTTTAAACAAGTCTTACTTTTCTTAACAATAACTCGGTTTAAGAACTTCAAAAACACTTCTAATTGTGTTTAAACTTAAGTGGTTTTCAAAGAGTTTTCGACACTTGATTCATCATATTCATTATGTCACGATTGTTTTGGACTCATGTAGTGTTTTATATCAAACAAGTCAAAAATGAATGTATAAAATCATTGCCAGAAAATACGCAGAAACCAAGTAGCATTTGTCTAATTTATAAGCAATACTATTAATTCAGCCCTTATTTTGTTGGTTGAAAGAAAATGTGCCAAATGTTAGGAGAAGTCAAAATTGACCACTCGGGAGACAAAGAGTCAAACACATGATTTCCAATGACATTGCATATGGGGCATTTTTTAATGTCATGGATTCATGGCCACATGCTTTATTTTGTATATATCCTATACACATGCATATAACTTTATGCATACTCTTATAATTCCATATATAACAGTTAATGTTTCATACAATTGAGATCTATCATAACTAATAGAAGATATAGTATATATACTTTTAGTTAGGGGTGTTTAAAAAATCTGTATCCGAAAATATCCAAAATCTAATCCGTATCTAAATCATAATAAATCGATGGATTTCATCCGAATCTGAATTTCTTATTCGGATTTCGAATGTCATAAAAAATTTTATTCGAATTATTCAAATATCTACTTAATTCGAATAGGAATTCAACTATGTTTCTAACCAAATTATTACCCAACCACCTATTATGTCAACTCAATATTTAAGAATCTTGACACATTTTAGTGTTTTAATCCAAAACAATTATACAACAATCAATTGTTGTTTTACTTAGAGATTATAATCTTCGGGTTTTATAGAATTACCTATTATATTTCAATTTGTGTTCAAGTCAAATTTGTATTTTCTGCTTTATATCTTTTATTGTGATTTTAAACTTATAAAATGTTAAAAATAAGAAACTATCCAAAAAATAGGATAATTTGTTATTTGGTTTATTCAAACACATTCGGATTATTCGGATATATTCAAATCCGATCTGAATTGAATTTGAATAGATTCAAACCGGATGTGGATGTCCTTATTCTGATTTGATTGGATTTCCGATAGAGTCATGAAATTTTTAAATCTGAATTCGAATAATCAGTTATCTGATCCGATGAACACTTCTACTTCTAGTGTCCATTTCAGAAGACTTGAACAGTGGTTAATTTTAGCTTCTAGCTATGTTCTAAGTAGCTAGGGTAAGTAAGGTATCGTATCCAATTATAACGGATGTAACCTCTTCCAAACTTCAGGTTTAAAGTTTCACATAAAACTCAATTGTTCATTAAACACCACATAGACATAGTGTTCTGAAATTATTAAGATAGTAGTTGGAGACAGGTTGTTGTCAACAAACCTTTACAACTAATCATGTCAAATACTAGTATAATCCAATTATCCAATAAATCAGTGTCAAATCAACCCTCTTCAATCACCCAATCTGTTTCTAAGCCTTGTCATAAACCAAAACGCGATTATAAAGAAAGAACTTGAAAAACTGATAAATTTTTTATTAACTAAAGCATCAATTTGCTAAACGTTGTCATCACATAAGCAAATCAAATACATAAACAATTGAAACAAATATGAAACCTATAAAAACCATCCGTTTGGAAGAAGCCACAAGAGAATTAGTTGCTCATGCTTGTGAATCTGATGTTGGAAGGCATGATTGATGGTGTAATGATGAATGGATCCTTTGGAATGGTGAAAAAAGCTCTTTGGAATGCCCAAAATTAGTTCCCAAAGGTTAGAAGACGAATTGAAATAAGAGATGCCCTGAAAAATTCTAAAAACGTGCTTTTAATGAGATTTCTTGTCAGTTCCACCGTAGCCTACGCTAGCTACCGTAGGCTACGCTGGACACCTTTCTGTTTTCAAGTTTTTTCTTCAGTTTCTTGTTGTATGGATTTCTGAGAGCTTTCCGTTGACCGATAATGGCCCCCGTAACTCCATTCCTAGGTTAAGTTATGTTCATTTTACCGTTGCAAGGTCCCTTAACATCTTCATCCTTTCATTTTTGATCTCTTGGCTCTTGTTTACATCCCGAAACTCTCATATCATGAATATTTTTTGGTTTTCACCTTTAATCATCATAAACCCCAATCCAACCACCACTCATCACTCAAGTTCTTCATGTAAGCTTCCATTTTGGTCGTTTAACCTACAAAAGCATATTCGCACGTAGTTAATCAATTCCATGCAATCAAACACACAAATACACATAACATTAACCATTTAAGCACATTAACCATCATTCTAACATAACACTAACCATTTAAGCACATTAACCATCATTCTAACACACTCATATCATATCCCCACACTTATCTTTTTTCATCCCTGAAAAAGAATTATGCTATGGAATCACAGTCAAGTAAAATCCGGCTCTCAAAGACTTAGATTACTTACTTGTAAGGGGCTAATAATATGTCAACTGTGATGGAAAGTATAGGAATCCATCTAAACCCAAACCAATTTTCAAGATCCTCATCATATTAAATTAGTTCAAATGGGTTAGTTAGCCTAGGATCTCACACAAAGATACAATAGCTTCACCTATTCCCATCTCAAGTTTTTGGAATAAAAGGGTAATCAAAAGACTATCCTAATCGTTTTATAAGAAAACCAAAAGAATTTCAAGAATTAGGATTATTATTTTTCTTTCTTTATTTGAGCTTTTGACGTTTATTATACCTAACTCAAAGGTCATCTCAACTAGAATAACCATCCCCAAAAGAGACATACATAAGCTTTAGTATAATTTTTTTAAACTTAACCCAAAGGAAGTCTCAATCAGAGTCATCATCCCTAAAAGAGAACATCTTAGGCTTCATTATTCGCGTCTAGCTCAGATTTTTTCTTTTATTTTTTACATCTGAATTGAAAAATTCTTAAGGTTTTAACTTAAAACGACTTTCTTAAGCTATTTGGGTGGTTTTAGTTTCCCCATTTCTCCTAGATGAGAACCCACGAGGCATCCTAACATAATTAAGATTTATTAGTTCAAAGGAAGCTTGTCTACCGGTTAGGCCTACTCACATATCACACATCAAATAACGTGCTCAACCCGTTTAGCATTCTCGTACATATAATATTTTAAGAAGCTGGACTACCTAACTTTACCTATCATTTTCCATATTTTTTTAATGCAAACTTCTCACTCAGGGACATATTTTTGATTTTATTTTTTATTATTATCATTTTTCATCTCCTCATCTCCACACTTTAAATACATCGTCACCAACGTATGGAATTAAGATTAAGTGCAAAAATTTCCAACTTTTTCATTCAAACCAACATCAACAAGCGACTAACCAACCAAACCTACCCAAAACACAACACCAAAACCATTCCCAACACATAGATATTAACACTACCAAGATTACCTAACAAATAAAAATAACTAAACACCAAGTAACAAAACAACTAAGATGAGAAAAGTGTACGTGAACCTAATCATAGGCAATCATATTGTGCTTTATTAGTAAGACCTTCATGTGCATCCCCACACTTGAAAGATTGTATTTGGCGCTTGAAAAAGAAAATAAAATAACAAAATACACCAAAAAAACTAAAAGAAAAAATAAAACTCAGGTTGCCTTCCGGTTAGCGCTAAGTTTTAGGTCTTCAACCAGACCGTACTCGATATTCATCAAGACGGTTGAGTTGGATGTTTGAACTCCTTCCTCACGAACTCATTTCTCTCATCATCATACTTCCACCAAGCTTACACAAAGAGTGAAAAAAACTCTCTCTCAGAATGAGGAACTTGTGGGTTCTTTCCTTTCCGTTTCTTTTTCCTTGACCTTCGAATCTTTTGCTTCTCTAAGTTATTATCTTCTTCTTTCTTATCTGCCCTGTTGGTCACACCAAAATCTTCATTGTTCGGGTGATTTACCCTTTCAGGTAATTTAGAGTTGCTAATATTCAGGTTAGGTAAGTTTGAGAATATTTTAACATTCAACTTCTTTTCACCAATCTCATTCTTATTGTTCCTTTTACACAATTAAAAGTTGTGTTAGCGGTAGCCAAGAATGGTCTACCCAGAATAATAGTTGGTTATGTGTTCTTGACACAATCCAACTCTAAGAAGTCAACTAGGTAATGCAACTCTCCTACCTTCACAATCACATCCTTTACAATCCCCCTAGGACATATGTAAGTCTGATTAGCCAATAACACATTGGTGTGGACCCTTTATAACTGACCAAAGTCGTACTGATCATACAAACTCCTTGGTAAAATGTTCACCTTTAACCTAAGATCCAATAGTGTTTTGTCCACTTTAACTCGTCCACTTGTACTGAAACAGCAATTGCTCCTAGATCTTGGAGTTTTAAAGGATGGGTACCAAAAAACACAAACACTTGCACTTGCACTCAACTCCACTTGTGTGGGACATTTATATCGTCTTTTTTAGGTACTTAAACCTTTCAGACACTTAACATTATCATAATATTCTTTAATTATATTCAAAAAGGGTAAATTAATTTTTATTTTTTCGAATTTCTCCTATTTTTCATCCTATGTTGGATCATGTTCTCGTTTAATAGATACTTAGGCAATCAAACCCGAAGGAAATGGAACATTTAGAGATTTTTTTACCTTTTTACCTTCTAGTTTAGTTTATGAAATTAAATCATGCTCAGGGTCATACTCACTATATTCCACGACACTCTTAACTATTGGTGGTAGAGTCTGTTCAACCCCGGATTCCTCAGATAATGTTTGAGAACTTACTGTACTGATGTTTACACTGTGTGTGTTTTAGGATTTATGAGGTGTCGGGTTGACTTGATTAAAATTAGATAACTTACCTAAATCTCTTATTGCTAAAACTACCTCAGATAAATAAATCTCTGGTTGCTAAAACTACCTCAGATAAATGTGCAACTAATTATGTAGTGTGTTCCACCAAGACTTGATGATCTTTCACCTGGCTATCTTGTTGTTGCATAACTTCTTTGATCAAACTTGTTAATTCCTTGATAGCTAACCGGATATCATCCAATTCAGATTGACCCATTTGTCAACTCCTTTGATTTTGCCAATCATCTTGATAGCTTTCTTCACGATTTAAACCTCTTGAGTGATGACCTTGATTATAATTGTTTGGGCAGTCTTGAGCCTAATGACCAGATTCTCCACAGCACATACATGGCTCATAATAGTCTTGACCATCTTTATAATACCTATCTATTAAAAACCTAAACACATACACAACCTCGTGTAATACTGAGCAAGAAAACTAAACTAAAAGATATTAAAAACAAAGTTAAAAAGAAAATATTGTTGGATTAATTTTTTTACTAAAATAAAAAAACTAACTAAGCTAAAACTAAAACTAAGCGCACCGATTCCCCGGAAATGGCGCCATTTTAATAGACCGTCATTTAGTCTTTCAAAAATCTAATTAACCTAGGTAGTTAGGGTAAGTAAGGTATCGTATCCACAAAGGAATCAATGGTTAATTTTAGCTTCTAGTTATGTTCTAAATGATTTAAAAAAGTCAATTATAAAAATGTGATTTGAATGAAAAACAAAGAAAACTTAAATGGATTGAATTCAATTATAACGGATGTAACCTCTTCCAAATTTCAGGTTCAAGGTTTCACATAAAACGCGATTGTAAAGAAAGAACTTGAAAACTGATAAATTGTTTATTTAACTAAAGCATCAATTTGCTAAAGGTGTGTATCACATAAGCAAATCAAATACATAAACAGTTGAAACAAATATGAAACCTATAAGAACCATCCGTTTGGAAGAAGTCATAACAGAATTGGTCGCTCATGCTTGTGAATCTGATGTTGGAAGGCATGATTGATGGTGTAATGATGAATGGATCCTTTGGAATGGTGAAAGAAGCTCTTAAGAATGCCCAAAATTCGTTCCCAAAGGTTAGAAGAAGAATTGAAATAAGAGATGCCCTGAAAAATTCTAAAAATGAGCTTTTAATGAGATTTCCCGTCGGTTCCACCGTAGCCTACGCTAGCTACCGTAGGCTACGCTGGACACCTTTCTGTTTTCAAGTTTTTTCTTCATTTTCTTGTTGTATGGATTTCTGAGAGCTTTCCATTGACCGGTAATGGCCCCCGTAACTCCATTCCTAACTCAAGTTATGTTCATTTTACCGTTGCAAGGTCCCTTAACATCTTCATCCTTTCATTTTTGATCTCTTGGCTCTTGTTTACATCCTGAAACTCTCATATCATGAATATTCTTTGGTTTTCACCTTTAATCATCATAAACACCAATCCAACCACCACTCATCACTCAAGTTCTTCATGTAAGCTTCCACTTTGGTCGTTTAACCTACAAAAGCATATTCGCTCGTAGTTAATCATTTCATGCAATCAAACACACAAATACACATAACATTAACCATTTAAGCACATTAAACATCATTCTAACACACTCACATCACATCCCCACACTTATCTCTTTTTCGTCCCTAAAAAAGAACTATGCTATGGAATCACAGTCAAGTAAAATCCAGCTTCCAAAGACTTAGATTACTTACTTGTAAGGGGCTAAAACATGTCGATTGTGATGGCAAGTATAGGAATCCATCTAAACCCAAACCAGTTTCAAGATCCTCATCATATTAAATTGGTTTAAATGGGTTAGTTAGCCTAGGGTCTCACACCAAGATACAATAGTTTCACCTATCAAATATCTGAAATTTGATCCGTATCTAAATCATAATAAATCAGTTAAAATTTTATTCGGATTGGATTTCATCCGAATCTGAATTTCTTATTCGGATTTCGAATGTCATAAAAAAATTATTCGAATTATTCAAATATCTACTTAGTTCGAATAAGAATTTAACTATGTTTCTAACCCAATATTTATTACCCAACCACCTATTATGTCAACTCAATATTCAAGAATCTTGACACATTTTAGTGTTTTAATCCAAAACAATTATACAACAACAGATTGTTGGTTTAGTTAGAGATTATAATCTTCTATTACCTGTTATATGTCAATTTGTGTTCAAGTCAAATTTGTATTTTCTGCTTTATATATTTTATTATGATTTTAAACTTATAAAATGTTCAGAATAAGAAATTATTCAAAAAATAGGATAATTTGTTATTTGGTTTATTCGGATTATTTTGACACATTCGGATTATTCGGATATATTCAAATCCTATCCGAATTGAATTTGGATAGATTCAAACTGGAAGTGGATGGAGATGTCCATATTCTGATTTGATCGGATTTCTGATATGATCATGAAATTTTTAAATTCGAATTCGAATAATTAGTTATCCGATCCGATGAACACCCCTACTTCTGTGTTCATTTCAAAAGACTTAACACCAAGGGATTGGAGCGTTGATGTTTTATCTTGTAGGCAAACATATTCCGGCTGATATACAAGATGATACGCGGCATACGGTTGACATCTAAACTAACTTAAGGAAAATTAAACCATTTGAGCAAATACTGCTAATATATTTAAAGTTTTTACCCTTCACATAAGGAAAAAAGATACTTTATTAGTTGTTGACTATTCCAATTTCAAGGTGCAAAGATTGTTAACAACCAATTAACTATCGATGGGTTATTTGTTCATCTGATCTCAAAAGCACCACGTCTTCAATATCAAGTGTGAGTATTAGTGGTGTTACTCTAGCGCATTACAATTTCTTAAGGTAGTTTAGATGCACAACTAATAATATTTTGTCTATAAACCATCTTCTATATCATTCACACTATAATTTTTTTACCATTAACAGCGAAATGTGTCACCGCCTTGCCGCTATTAGCCCCCCAAGTCACCGCTAATACTTTAAGCGGCGACATATCGCCGCAAATACTTTGCCGCTAATGACCAATAATTCACCACTAATGGGTCGCCGCTAATAATTCGCCGCTATCTGTAATCCTTTAAAATATTCTGGCATGTCGTCGCTAATGTTCAAAAACAAATTATATTTTTTATAATTTTTTAGATTTTTAGTTTTCAACCCAAATAAACCTTGATAGATTTCCTAATAACATTCAAAATTCATACAAATAAATCGAGTGATATAATACACTACTCATCCAAATAAACTTAGATAGATATCACATAAATAAACCTAGACATATTTCCCAATAACATTCAAATTTAAACATAAGTACTCTAAAACAAACGTAATCCAGTGATACAGTAAACTACTCATTCCCTCATCTGAATCGTCTTCTTCGGCTTGATTTGAAGCCTTTTACAAAGAAATTAATTACGTAATTTGTGACATAAATTGTGCATTTTGAAATAGACTTGAAATTTGCTACTGCAAAAACAAATATACATTTATATTTTGGCAAAATATATTAAGTGTCAATTAATCATGTTGAACCAAACACACTTAATATACTTAGAAACATTCTAAAAATATATCATTTAAACACATTTTGACCCGTTTCGATCCGTTTAAGCTAAACTTAGATAATTAAGAATAGTTTAGCAATAAAAAGTTATAACAACCTAAACTTTATGATACACTTAACACATCCAACTTTAAGTTATTTTGACCTGTACAAACTCAAATCATGTCGTTTTTACCTATTTTGACCCGTTTAAACTAAACTTAGATAACTAAAGTTTATTTTAGCAATAAATAGTCAGAATAACCTAAAACCACTATAATGCACTCAACACATCCAACTTTAAGTCAGTTTAACCCGTTTAAACTTAAATCATATCGTTTTCACCCATTTTGACCCGTTTAAGTCTAAAATAATCTAAAACACTTACTTAAAAAGTTTATAACCTAAAATCATGTCGTTTTCACCCATTTTGACCCATTTTGACCCAATAGATAAATTAAGTTTATATTAGCGATAAAAAGTTATAATAACCTAAAACCACTATGATACACTTACCTGTATAATAACATAATGATGTCGCCATTATTGGTTATTGTATGATCTAACCCTGACCGTTAGATCTAGCACACTTTCAACTGCCAGATCTGAGTGGGTAAACATCAAACGGATCGACGATTAATAGCGGCGGTGTCGCCGCTAAAGATGTCGCCGCTAATGATCTTTGTCGCCGCTATTAGTGTCGCCGTTAATGTCAACATTTCTTGTAGTGTCATTTAAAGATTATACTATTATAGTATAATTAGAGTAATGTAGCTTTTGTAACTATATTATATGTACTTCATGAAAACTAAATAGTTTATTTTAATACATAATCGGGTAGTGAAAAATAAATGTAAAAGTTGATGATGGCATGAAAATGTAAGAATATTTTTGGGATGAATGGATTGCTTGAGAAAGTTTATTGGTGAAGCTTGTGGGTGTTGCAGAAGATCTTAATGACCTGATTTCAGTTATCATGTTATGTTCTTTTTTGACATTGAAACTTTGGGGATGTGTTTAAGACAAAAGAGAAATAGGTTTTCTTAGAAACATGAATATTGTGTTGGAGGTGGGTTCTATTGAAATTCACCAAGAACCAGGAAACAAATACCACAGAAAACAGGGAGCTAAGAAAGAATTTGAAGAACAAACTGTTTATTTACCTATGACTGCACAAAACTATGAATAACAATGGTTATATGTGAATCAGAGTATGTATAAGCGTATTTCGGTAGCTAAAGTATGTGTTGATATGTTAAATACCGAAAAATACACTGTATCATGAAAAGTATACATGTATGTTCATACCTATGGATGCAAAAAAAGATCCATCAAGTCATCATGGTTTAGCTTTCCCAGAGCTTCACTACATCCATCAACAGTCCTATAAACCCATAACAGGAGTTAGACAAAACTATATAAACTGGAAGTATTTTTTATGCAAGTAAAGTGAAGAAAACTATCCACAAGGTTACCCCTCAACTCTCAATTTTCTAATCTCTTGCAATTTCATAATTTTCTCCTCAATCGTGTTGTTTATTACAAACCTCACAACCCTGCATTATGCAACAGATATCTCGTACTTCAGTTAAGATATGGAGAATGCAACAATTTAAGAGCCGCAAGTTCAACCCATTTTCTGTAAAAGGGTTTGATTTCATTTTTTAATGCCCAACAGATCAAACAAGTAAGATTGGAAAAATAAAAAATAAAATAAAACTAAAAGGAAAAAGGTGTGGGTAAGTTGAAACTTGAAAGTAGCATGCAGGTTACATGATCAGTTCATATAAAAATGTTCTTTATAGTAATAAAAGATTTTATAATAATGATAAATATGTAAACTAGTATAAGAATAAAAAGCACAACTTTAGTGTAAACACATTTTATGCCTTTAACCCTCCCCGACCCGTCTCATTTTGTTATCTATACGAATATAAATGAAAATATGAAACCAACCTGATTGGTTTGTATTGACCTATTTGATAGATTCTATCTTGGGCTTGCTGCTCAACAGCAGGATTCCACCAAGGGTCCATCATGAATACCTAAGAGTTAAGAAAGTTGGATCAAATGAATAACAGTTAAAGAAAATGCAAGATAATGGATGGCTTTAAGGTCTTACATGTGAGGCAATTGTGAGATTTAGAGCAACACCACCTGTTTTCAAGCTGATCAAGAAGATTCTGCAGTCTGCGTCATTGTTAAATCTGGTAATTGCAGCTTCTCTAGTAGCCATGGACATGGATCCATCTAACTGAACACATTTCACACCACTCTGCAAATTCACAGCATTCTGCTTTGATCTTGGTTCATTGGAGTGTACATAAAAAAAGTCAACCTTTGACTTTCAAGGGTCAGGTATGCGATGTTTTCTTGTCTCCAGATACAAAAATAACTTTTGAAAAAGGTTGACATGTATTTTGTATCCATACACTTAAAAAGTGTTGTTGCATATTCATTTGTATAAACAATAAAATGTGCTCTCAAAAGTCTAGGTCCAATAGCGTTACTTTACCTTCTGCAACGAATAGTGTATTAGATCAAGAAATGATGTGAACTGGCTGAACACAATTCCTTTAGCAGAACCATCCCTTTCAACCATGAATCGGATCTCTTCCTTCTAAAAGTTAGTCAACAATTCTAAATTACATTATTAATTTGATAAAACGGGCAGGTCTGTCATGTTAAAATCAGGTCTAAACTATTTAATTTTTGTATAGGCCAGGCCTGGTTGACCCAAACCACTTTTTATCCACAAATTTAATTTTTCCTATCACTATTTAGTGTGCTAAATTTGGATAAAATCATTCACTGATACGCAAATAATTTGAATAAAAAATTTTAGGAGGTTTTAGCATAAAAAAGGTCAGTATGCAAGTTTTGACTCATTGAACGCATTTTTATTTAAGCTAATTCCTTTTACCATTAGAGAGAAGGCATAGCCCAAAATTATACACTCATAATAATTAGGTCAGAACCGACAAATTTAGGTAGGAATAACAAAAAAAGAGAAAAAAGAGAACATGTATGACAAGGACGACATACCAGAGCCTCGATTTTTGTACTGGTCTGGAAATTTTCAAGAGGGATTCTATTTAGAATACTAGATGGTTTAAATCCTTTCAAGCTTAAATTAGGCTTCTGAATTTCTTGATCATACATATTTGCAATGAAATCAACTGTCAGCGGTTCTGAACATGAAGGACATGCATGTTGACCGATGCTACTAGAAGGTCCAATCAGGCACGACTTACAGAAGAGATGCTTACATGATGTTACCTGGAAAGTTTTGACCAATATTTATTTATGGTTTATCATAATAGAGTATATTTTAAAAGTGGAATCAAGAGGAAACTACTAGTGACAGTATAGTACCACAGGATCTTCTGCGACATTATGACATAAATCACAAATTTTTTCGCTTGTGCTTCTTGAAACAGCAAATTTGGAATACACCACAAGATAATGATGGTCAATAGCCTGCAGTGTTAAAATAGTTTATTTCAGCCTACTCGTATTACAAAATAAAGCAAAGGGCTCATGATTACTGTTTAAATATATTACGTATTTCAGTTCTTTCATACTTTAAACACACTCCAACATGAACAGAAAACTAGAGATATCTTTTAAGACTTTCCCAATGTTCTTTCTATCAGATCTCAAGCATCTTGTTCAAAAATGACTAATCAAGTAACTAAAAAGTGAGATATCCAAGAAAAGTTCACAAGCATTCAAAAAGGATTCAAACTCTTAAATATCGTTTATTGAATAATAAGCTTTGGAGTTTGGAATGTGAGTACAAGAGTTATCAGGTCTTTGGTTCCTTAAACACACTCCCATATTAATAAATATCTAGATATATCTTAATTAATGATAATAGTCCATATAAGCTGTCAAACTTGGCCAGAAGTCAAAAATATATGCAGTTCCTGAACTGGAAACAAAAAGTTAAGCTGCAAGACATGGTGTGATTTACATAGTTGTTCATTCAAATAAACAAAAGAGAATTTATCACCTGTAACAAGCGTGTTAGGAGGTTAATAATGTGTCCATAGTTGCTCATCAGTGATCCCTCTTCAACATATCTTCAAACGGAAAATCATTTCAGAAACAACACAAAATGGACCGTAGTTATAACCACTTAAGAAACTCCCAACACAATTTTCCTACCAACCCATTCATTTTTTCAATTAAAACAAAATGACCTAAAACACGGATACCAACACCACTCAAAGGCGGCCATAAATTAGTGAAAAGAAACTCCACTAAGCATTTTCTTATTTTAGATGAACCAATCTATAGCATAATACACCCCATCATTATATCCTCAATATGGACCGTAATCACATTTCATATTCAATACATAAGGGTCTAAGAAGTGAAGGTCCTGATATGATGCATTCCATATGCAACACATGATCACACGAGTGATGAGTCAGTAAAACTCATCCATATTCATAAAATGTATTACCAGTATAATTGTGAGTGACATAGTGACATACTGATCCATATTTATCATTTAGTGACATAGAAGATTCATAATCAGCCATCACATGCTTAAAAAATTAAATGCTAGAAGAGAAAATCAAACACAACACATAAGTTCCAACACATAAATACTGATATTTCTGGTAGTAGTAAGTAAAACCTGTGAACTCTAAGATTTAAAGGCCAATAGCCAAAAACGACTTAAAAAGAGCTACCTATTGAAATACTCCTGACTTTCCCTCTCAAGTGATGTATAATATTCCTTCTCTGTAATATCAAGATAGTCACACCTCAGAGATATCTGTGAATATGAAATCCAAAGTACAACAATTAAATGGTGCACTAAACATAGTTCTTCTAAATTAAGTAATATAACATCAAATCTTACCATTCTAGGGGAAGCGCAAGATCAGCTGCTCTATCCTTCTTAGTACGCCTTAACAATATGCATTTCAAAACCTTTTCTTTTAGCAAAATCATAGCTCTAGCTCTTCTACCAGTATTATTATGTGAAATGGGAATAGCAATATACTGATTGAAACAAAATAGCACATTAAAGCCCAAACTTACAACAATCGGTAATCACAAACTATAACTCACTTTGTTCCACCAACAGAAGTGTCTAACTGATCGATGAGGGCAACCTAGACATGTTGAACTTGTACTGCAATCCAACAAAAATAAAGATCAAAGAAATAGTGGAACTGCATAAACTATAGATATGCCAGAAAACCAAAAGATTCTTACATAAACTCAAGCACTTTGCAGTCACAATCTTTGCAAAAGTAATAAGAATATGGAGTTATTTGTAGGAAGCGAACCTATAAAAACCAAACAAATAGTAGATTTCACGTATGAAAAATGGCAAACTGTAACACACTAACACTAGCTTAACATCTTACTAATGAGTAGACATCTCTAACTCGATTATGAAAGGGAGTGCCACTTAAGGCCCATTTATAGGAAGATTCTAAAGCAAAAACAGCGCGTGCCATGCGTCCCGTACTACGGCCTCTTTCTTTTATGTTATGAGCCTGTGTGAAAATTAGAACAGATAGTTACAAGAAAACCACAGAACAATAAGAAGACTGGACTTCTAATGTGCTAGAAAATTAAAACAAAATAATTAAAATGATTTCAAAGCAATAGACCTCTAAACAAAGCATACCTCATCCAAAATTATGCGAGTCCATTTTACAAAGTGCAAGAAACATAGATTCTCTTTGGAGGAGGATGATTTTTCTTCAAGTTTTCCTTTCTTTTTGCACTGTTTTGATTGTTTCACATTTTTAAAACCATCAAAATGACGGCTCATGTGAGTTTCCAGTGCCCTTGCATAACACTTTTTGCCACACCATGGACAACTTTCTTTTGGTGGCATGATATTTTTTCGATATTCATTCTCCACAATAGAGTAGGTAGTTATGATAAAATCATACCCTGACAAATCTAAAAGCGTTTTCCCCCTTTTGCGCCCATGATATGCCAAGACCTTGTTGCTTCCTTTTGTGGTGAATCGATCAATCTCATTTACCCATTGCATGATAGCAATCGATGGACATATCACAAGAGTTGTTTTGACACAGGGTAACCCTGTGGAGGAATTAGTTACTAGCTCAGCAGGTTCACCAACTTCATGACAAAGTGCTCGTTTAGCAAGTACAAGAGCAATAGCTTGCACAGTCTTCCCCATTCCCATTTCATCGGCGAGAATCCCACCTTTTGAAGCAGATTCTTCTTGCTTTAATCCCCATGCCAACCATTCTTTTTGGTACATTAAAAGTGGCAAAAGAAAATCTGGTGATGGATCAACAGTTTCTGCCACTATCTCGTTCAAATTCTCCAAGCTAACATCCTCCGTCATATGCTGGTCAAGCCATTTCTCGGTCTCTTTTTCCCAATCTTCCCATATTAATGTTGGTTTTTTATTACATGGTACTTTCTTTTTTACATCATCAAGATCATCACGAGCAACTACAATAGGGTGGTCAAGTAATTGTAAGAAGTTCCTAGTTCCGTCCGTTTCTACATCAGTTTCCCTTATCTCTGGCTTGTGAACTTCAGAATCTGATTTATAGATTGTGACCACTTCTTCAGCATTGTCAAGACCTACATTCACCTTAAACACAGATCCAAGTTACGCATGAAACAGACCTACAGTTATAGACTGTGACCATTTCTTCAGAATTGTTCAATCCGTCAGTAACTTACTATAGATTCTACGAATTAAAGAAAACAATATATTGGGGTAAATTTTGACCAAGATCAACGTCATAGAAGAACCTAAGATATAAAATCATTTTCAAAATTCAAGAACACACCTGGCCCTGAAAAAATAAAACACTATATAGGTCGAATATAGATGATCAATTCCCTCTACGTGTAAATTAAAGGCCCAATTTTTGGCGTAGAGGATATAAAGTAAAATCAAGAAGTACCTTCATGACTAGATTCACTATTATCAGAGTCCGATGACAAGCTATCGTCATCTTCATTGTGAAGCTCCATATTGCTCTTACCTGATTTCATACAATTGGGCCAACTTAAGTAATTTTCAGGTAAAACAAATACACAATCATAGCACAAAACTAAAAAGCAGATTTGATAAAACAACCAAAAATTCAATAAACCGAATCGTCCACAAGCAAACACAAAGATGAATCATAACAGCGATTCTTCGATCCATTCAGCTAAAGCAGATTTTCAGTAAGCACTTCGTTTCACCTTTTCTTCTTTGGAGAAACTCGTAAACTAGAACAGTTCAACGACAACCAAAACAGCCCTAGGATTCTTAAATCAGTTTAACTATAGTGTCCATAGTTATCGATGGCAACTGAAGCAAGCAAAAAACACAAAATTCGTGGAGATCAACAAGATATTGTGATTGATTCAAGGTGAATTACCTTTGTTAGAAGGATCAGATGAGCGAGAGAACGAATTAGCAAAGAAATTGATCAAGATTAGGGTTTGTAAAATTGGGTAGAATGAATAAGCGCGTAGGACGGTGGTTATGAGCCGTTGGGGGAAAACCTTTAAAAGAGCGGGAGTTGTTACTGGAGGGGGGGTTGGGAGCAACCTATTCGTGTCGGTGCTCGGTGCGATGCGATTATCTCTTGTGGTGAAGGGTTTGAGCTTCGCGTATGACGACGAGATAGTGTAAGTTAAATAAAGTGTAGATTTAAGGGATGAAAAGAACAACAACTAATAGTATTACACACATGACATTTACAAACTATGAAATGATTAATTGATAAGAACCCGAGAATAAAAGTAGGTCAAAATTGATGAGGGTGGACCAATCTGTTGCTTAGTGGAGAGAATTCTGATGGAGGGAATTTAATGAAGGTAAAACTTTCAATTGTGAAAGTAAGGGGGTGTGATTCATTAGAAAATGATAGACGACTAGATCATAGTTGTTCTCACATTATCTTTAGTTTAAGTATTCTTTTTTTTTTTTTGCATTGGTAGGTTTAAGGTAGAGTATTAATAGTGTTGGATTTCTTTTGTATTTAGAGACTTTGCTCATCATGTATATGACCTTTTATGTCTATTTAATGAAGGCATTGAGTCTATTAAATATGGTATTGCTAAAAGTACCTCCTCCTCTTGTATATTTGATGTATTTCTCCAATACTCCCCATTAAAAATATTCTTCTTCTGTACATTCAAATATATAGAAATTCAAATATATAGAAACTCAGACTATTTAAAATCTTTGCATCTTAAAATTTGTCAATTTCCATCTTTTAATTTGATCCATTTGATTCATTGGTGGTAGATTTCAGATGAAGATGAAGACTAAACAATAAAAAACGAATCTAATAAAGGCTAGGCGGCACCAAAGTTGAAAAATGACTCAAAGTTGGGTCTATTTCATAAAAAATAACGAGAGTTAACTTTTAGTTAATTAAGGATTATTGAAAGAAACAAAACTTAAAATTAGGAGTGATTGTTAATATTTTCTATGTTAAAATTAATTCCGACCAATAATTGAAAGTTGAGATTATTAAAATCTAATAATCTATTTTTAAAACTTAGGGGGAGTTTGGTATCCGAGATTTCAATAGAATTAGAATCTGAATTCCATTGATCATTGTGTTTGGTTGGTAGGAATTCATTGGAATTGGAATTTGAATTCCATTTTATATATCTTTGGTTGATAAAGAAATTGAAATTGGAATTAATTACCTCAAATTCCTTCCAATGAAGGATTTCAAAATCCTTCCAAATGTTGAAGGATTTCAAATTCCACTGACCCCCATCTCCACCACCAACTGCCACCTACCACCCCGCCCACCACCAACAGACATGACCGACGACCCTGACCGTCGACCGCCAACCTTAACCGCCAAGCACCGTCGTCCCCCGCCTACCTCGACCGCTGTCGTCCGCCATCGATCCCGACCATCTACTGTCGAGCACCACGTCCCTCGCCTACCCCAACCGTCGCCGACCGCCTCCCTCCCCCACCAATCCTGACCGCCGCCGTCCCTCGCCGACCACCGTCGCCCCCGACCGCCACCTACCACCCCACCTACCGCCAACCGACCGCCGTTGTTGTTCGCCAACCCTACCGTTGTTGTTCGCCAACCCTACCGCCGAAAGCCATTGTCCACCCCCGACGGCCACCACCCCTACCACTGACGCCGCATAACCCGTCTCCGGCGACCACCACCCACTGTTTACCCCCAACAGTCGCCAACCGTGTCTTAACGACAAACGTTATCGGTTGGTGGTGGCAGTGGGCTATGGTCGGTTTTCAAAAACGGGCGCGGTTGGTGGTTGCGGTTGATTGTCGGTGGTGACGACGACGACGACAGCGGCGGCGGTCGATGGTATGTAGCGGCGACGATCGGTGGTTATTGAGGTGGTGACGGTTTGTAATGGATGATAAATTCCAATTCCTTTATAAGTATTTTGTCACTAAAATGCATTTGGAATTTAAATTCCATCAATGGATTCCAATTCCGTTGAATTCCAAATGCTATGAGAAATATTGAATTCCAAATACAATTCTTTGAATTCCAATTCCAATTCAAATTCAAATTCCAACAAATTCCACAAACCAAACGCCCCCTTAGGGGGTGTATGGTATGCCGCAATTCAATGGAATTTGATGTAATTGGAATCTGAATTCCATTGGTCATTGTGTTTGGTTGGTAGGAATTCGTTGGAATTATAATTTCATTCCATTATTAACGTGTTTGGTTGAGAAAGGAATTGAAATTAATTCCCTCAAATTACTTCAAATGAAGAATATCAAAACTTTTCCGAATGATTTCAAATTCCACCGATCCTCGCCTCCACCACCAATCGCCACCTACCAACCCACCCACCGCCGATGACCGCCGACCGTCATCGTCGTCTGCAAGCCCCTGACCACCTACCGCCGCCGTCCACTCCCGACCACGATCGTCGCTTGCCGCCACCCCAACCGCCAACGACACCGACTATTGTTGTCGTCGACAGACCACCGACGCCACTGACCGTTGTCGTCGCCAACAGTGGTCACCGACCGTTGCCGTCTCCGACAGACCACCGACGCCACCGATCGTTGTCGTCGCCGATAGACCACCGACGCCACCGATCGTTGCCGTCGCTAACAGACCACCGACGCCACCGACCGTTGTCGTCGCAGACAGACCACCGACGCCACCGACCGTTTTCGTCGCCGATAGACCACCGATCTCGGCCGCCGGCCACTATTTGCCCCGATTGCCGCCACCCTTAACTGTTGACTGTCGCCGACCGTCGTTGCCAAACCTTGTCTCTATGACAGGCGTTATCGGCAATGGGGTACGGTCGGTTTTCAGCAACGGCCGCGATTGGTGGTCACGGTCAATTGTCGGCGGTGACGGCGGCGGTCGGCGGTATGTAGCGGCAATGATCGGTGGTCATTGAGGTGATGGCAGTTTGCAACGGATGATAAATTACAATTCTTTTATAATTGTTTTGTTATTAGAAATACATTTGGAATTTAAATTCTTTTTATAGATTTCATTTACTTTTATATACAATTTCTTTGAATTACAATTCAAATTACAATTTCAATTTCAACAAATTACACGAACCAAAACTCCAATTTATCTACGCTAGATATATCGGAAACAGTGTATACTGTATAGTTTAAATATGGATCCAATCAATGGCAGAAGCATGAGGCAAAATCTCAAGTTCCAACAAGCCTCCCCTCTATGAAAACATTATAACTAATTCGAAGTTAAAAAAATGAAGGAAAAACCAGTGAAGGTTGAAAGAAATGGTCAAAAAATTAAATTATTAAGTGGGTTAAAATAGTTAGTCTCAGGCATGATTCAAGGTTAATTTAGTTGTGTATGTAAATTGACGGATAAAACCACATACAAACCTAAAACTGACTCGTTTATCTAGCTTTGAAGATAAACTAAAGTTAGTCTGTTTAGACTAAACTTGCCTGTAAGTTTCACGTTAAATTCACACCTTTGTAAGCATCTTACACGTTGAAAACACTGCTTTGGTAAATTAACCACATATTGTGTATTACACCCACAATAACACAGTGTAATCATAACAAAAGAGGCTAATCATAAAAGGTACGTAAATACAAACATGGTACCTCTGTGGCTCTGTTTATATCAGTATCAAAATCAATACTAATACATGGTTAAAAATAAAAGATAAATTAGTAAGTACCCATTAACATCACACTTTGCAATGTGACTGTAACTCCGAAACCAAACTCGAACCAACAACCTGATAACATGTATCGATGGTCATAAACCTTGATCGTAACAAATGCTTAAGTGGTAAGTGGGTTTAAGGATGACGTCCTGCTGCTTGTCCACAAAGAATAACATTGTTTGGAATAGGAGCCTCATCGCGCCAAGAATTAGCAGGCGAATAAACACGAAGATAAAATTGTTGACCTAAGTATTGTCGCGCCCAGTTCTCAGACCGTACGTTCCACATTCCCACATTGTCTAATGGCATGTAAACCGCAGTCCATGATCTTGGGTACACCTTAACCAAGATACAATTTTTAAGAATGATCACAACCACACAAATTCAAACACTACACCAAACACTGCATTTGATATCTAAAAACTGACATACCTGTACGGTGACACGTGAAATAGTGTCACGTAAATTGTAGCCAGTTCGGCTAGCGGGTGACCACTGTCCTCCATCCATCCTGTTGATGTCACAATGGCGTATAAGTTAGGCAGAATAACAAGTTACATGTATTAATATACAAATGTTAAAAAGATAATATTACCCGACAACAAAGAAGTGGTGCCCATCGACGTGCCATGACTGAACAGTGTCTTCGGGGTTCTCAAACACGACCTCGACATACCCTCTAAAGTCTGCTGGCATAACCGCGGTTTTAAGGCTAGCACCACCAGTTGGGTAATCCTGAATGCCGCCAAGGCTAAAGACACCCGAAATCTTGAAGTAATCAGCAAGCTTAAGCGGTGTGTCTGGTGTGATGAACGATACACTATTAACAGCATATCTCTGCTTGCCATCAATAACAGGTGCAGAGTTCACAAGCCTAATGGTCCGAGTGGTGTTGATCATTCCATAGTGGTATGAACCCTGAGGATTTGGTCTAGGGCCGCTAGCAGTCAAATTTCGTCTATTCAAACATACACAAGTAGAGCACGAATTAGTCACTTATTAACTTTTGCATTCACTGAGGCATTTTATCAAACACTTGTCATGCGATTTACCTAAGTGACCGGGCTTGGTTGACCGACCAGTCAATTTCTGTCGTTGGTCCACCAGGGGGTGCACCATCTAGACCACCGGCTGAGTTGCTGTAGCGCAGAGCCGATGTAGTTGTGAGCACTTGAGAGGTGAACCGGGTTGAGACCACAATGTAATAGTCTTTAGGAGGTTGATCAGCAGTGACCAAAACCGAATAAGACTGCCCCAAATGAACGTCAATCGAATCATATGTGTTTTGTAGCGAATGAGTTCCTTCTACCTCAACCAAAACCAGCTTATGCCCTTGGATTCTGAAGTTGATCGACGTCGTTAGGCCAACATTCGATACCCTAAACCTATAAGTCTTACCTGCCAAAAGCATACAAGTTTCAAACAGAACAATCTTTTTTATGTACAGCAGTATATAAACACTATGAGTCATTCAAGATTTCAACTTTACAAACCTTGATCAACATTAAACGAAAACGCATTTGATCCCCGCCCGTTGATCAAAATCCCATCTGGAAAAGGCAGATCACGCCCGCTGTCCAAAATAGCTTTAAGATCCTGCAAGATTCAAGAAACACAAACCGACCCGTTTCAGCTAAGCATTACAGCAAACACTGTTCTGCACTCAACATTAATCAACATCATATACTTACAGTGTGGTTCTGCTTGAACCAGTCTCCAGCAAGTACAGTGTAATCTCCGGCTGGCGGTGGGAATGGGACTGGGATAACCGACCGACTAGCGATTTTGACGCCACCGTAGCCTCCTGCAGCCTTGTGGAATGCAAGAGATGGGAAGTAAAAGAAGCTACCAATCTGATCTTTCACTTGAAGATTGTATGTGAAGTTTCGGCCCGGTGGGATCGGGCAGTTTGTACCGAAAACACCATCTTGCCATGAGTTTCTCCTTTGCATAATTCCATTCCTACTCAGGTTAACAAGATCAAATGTTAATCAACAACAGCAACAACAACAATACCTAATAAATCTCACTTATAGCAAAACTATTGATGAGGTTCGGAAGGTGAACCTTACCTCTTGTAATCAAACGTTAATTACAAGAAACTCTAAACATGAAACGAGAACAATCTGCAAGAACCCAACTCAAGAAACAATAATCTGATACATGTAACTTGTTGGCAGTGAATTTAATTTTTTTTTAAACTTTCTTTTCTTTCAAAATATTATTTTTGACTAATTTAGTAATTTATTATACATATTCTAGTAATTTAAGTGTTCATATATTGTGTAAAAAATGTAAATGCACCCTAAAGTAATTTTCATACTTGGTTTTGAACTAGATATATAAACACACATAAGAACTATTTTTTAAATATAAAAAAGTTAGTATACTCAAAAGTACAAGTCACTACAGCACGGTGAGCTCCAAGAACCAAGAACAAGTGACAAGAGTACAACTCACTAAAACATACTAAAATTTACAGAAGAAAACACACAAAAAGTATGAGAAAATGGAGTGAAAAACTGACTAACCAAGAAAGAAGAAAGGGTTCATCCAAGCTATTAAAAACATTAATCACCAGATTATCATTCGTCACAGACTCAATTTGTGGCCCTGGGAACTGCCCATTGATCAAAATCCCCTGCACCCACAACACAAATCGCTACAGAAATCACCAAAAAACACAACAAAAATCTCACCTTTTTACCATAAAATCATCAATGGCACCTGTTGTTTGACTCCCAGAGGGTAAATATCACCATACGAGACGTTCCATGTGAAGAACCTATATGGGTCTTCACCATTAACGAACAGAGACAACTGAAGAAGAAGAAACAGAAGCACTGACGCTTTGATATTGATCCTCTGTTCCACCATTATTATTATTATGCAATATTGGACTGAAAATAGTGAAATAGTGAAATAGAGTTAGAGATCTGTGTGAATGTATGTATATGTGTGAAAACAGGATGCTTTACGCTTTACTTAACATGAGCAACAAATGATCTGTTGTGGGATGATTTTGGACTTTTGGTGGGTTGTTTGAATTATTTAACATATGTTTTCTACTTTATTATTCGACTTTTGTGTATAGAATATGAAATGAAATTAAAGGGGGATGGTGGGGATGATGGAATGACTCATTAAATTTGGTGTAATAATTTAGTTGGTGGTGTTGCCGAGGAGAAGACACGGTGACGGAGGTTAGCATCTGTCGGTATGCTTATTTTGGGAAAATAATCGTGTAAATGTTTCGTCACAACGAATTTTATACGCGTTTCTATTAAAGATTTAGCTTCACTGGTTATTAATATATTAATTTTCTTAAACATATACTCATTGCTAATGTAGGATTACTCGATTAAACTATTCACAATAGCTTCCTTAACCTATTTTCATATATACACTAAAAACATTATTTTTTTAATTACTATATTTTTTAATTAAATAATACTTTTTAATATCGTTATCATTAGTTTTTTTTCACTCACAATCACTTTTAAAAATATTAAAAATTTATGGGGTTGTACCGTGATTCCTCATATTTCGCCAAATATAAGGAATCAAAATACCACCCCCGTAAATATTATCGCTTCTTCACTCACAACCACTAACAATTATCTCCTATAATATAGGTTACACGCTCATATCGAAAATAGAAAACTCACTGTGAATACTCTTAGTCCATTTGGTAATTAAAGGTCTTGCATTTTACAGTAAAGGTCTTAGGTTTAAACTCTGGAATAAATTATAATTATATAAAATAGTTTAAAAGTAAGACTAGAATAGATCTAATATTAAAAACAGATATACATTATTTCTACATAGGGTTGCAAGTGAACCGGATGTTTAGCGAACGATTCGTGAATCGTTGTGTTTAGTAATGAACGAACACGAACAAGAAAATTTAGTTCATTTAGTTAAACGAACGAACATGAACGTAGTTCGCGTTTGTTTATTTATGTTAGTGAACATTTGATAATATGTTCGTTTATACTTGTTAATGTCCGTTCGAAAACGTTTGATAACATGCTCATGTATGTTCGTTTATGTTCTTAATTTTTGTGTAGTTAAATTTATAACAATTTATCAAGTTTTTTTTTTAATATTTATGTAGAATACTTATATAATTTTGGGGGCTTTTGTAATGTTTGTGAAAGAAAGTGTAATTTACTCATGATTCTAAACTTACCTCATTTGTAACTTCTTATTTATCAAAATCACACAACCAAATAACATTACAATGTGTACACAAATAATAATGTTTAGTACAATAAAATCACTCATAATGTTTAAAAATGTGAATTTATTTCAAGTATGTTTATATAAATTAATAAACCCACACAAATTTATGAATCTGGACCAAAAATTTTAATCAAGTAAAAGGCACGCAAACAAGCTTTCGAAAACATAATTAAGCATCATACATAACGTAATTATATAAAATGATCATGCAACATTATAATATCTCTTGTTTCATAAAACTAAGCATATTTTCTAAAAGAATAACACAATAAAAATCAGAAAATCATGCGATCTTGTTAGAATCGCGACCCAATAATCACGTGCCAAATACCCAGGCAACATTTAAAACAACGTTTGTAATTCCTAATTGCTTTGTGCTACATCGTACGTTTTACATAATTTTTCCACTTCTAAGTCGATTCAACTTCAATATGTATATCCTCTCAAAACAAGAGATGCTAGAAACAAATAATGGTTACTAACTTACTAATGAAACACATTCTACTAATCTGGTTAAATAGTGTTTATAACTAATAAGTGATTAATAAATTTCTTATTTATTATTATCATTATTTCAATAATAAATAATAAGAGATGATCACAAGGTTTGAAATCGATTACTTTTCTCTTCACCCTTCTATTAGTCTTGTCACGAACTTCGTTTCCGTACATTGATTCAATCCCTAAACAAACATCGTTTCAATTATAGCAGATAATAAAATCTTCGTAAATCCCACAACTGGATCATATAAGAGAAAAGTAATCGATTTCAAACCTTGTGATGTGTAGAAGGTTGAGATGAAGATGACGACCCGAAATGAAGTTGTTCGCGATGACGATGAAGGGCAGCGATGATGTTGACACTGATCGACATAGGTATGTGAAAGTATGGGAGAGTAATTAGGAATGGGAAACTAATTAAAAACTAACATATTTAATTCTTTTTTAATTCAAAACTACGTCGTTTTGAGGGTTTCGCATCTAAGGTTAGATGTCTAACAACCCTGTATTCACTTTTTCTCAATTTAAAATTTTATTATTTTGTTATGATATGCTTAGGTTAAAATAGTTCACATAAGAACAAATGCTAATATAAGAAAAAAATTGAAATTAAGAAGAGGGGGATAAGGTAGATAAATATGTAAGAGAGATTATATTTTTTCTACGTCTATATATAGCATATTTTTTCATCTTTATCTTTTAGGAAACTTGATATCCATCATCTTGGTTATCTTCTTCGAGTCTAGACGTCATCAAAGTGCTAACATATTAGCACGTCTACAAGTGTTTTGATAATAAGTAGCTAGCTAGGTATAAAACAGTAAAGATGACTACTGGATCAAGTTATAAATTAATAAGACCTTTCTAGTGATTAGCGAATGATAAATGTAAAATCTAAGTCAACTATCTACTAACAAAGATAAATACTTTGAGTAAAAATAATGACATAATAGATTCTTTCAAAGTATATTTACTTGATAACTTTTCTTATTACAATGAGTAATAACAACATATAACGTGTAGACATACAAGCTAACTTTAAAACTATACAAGTGTAAGATATTTATACTATAAAAACTTAAATTGAATCACTTTACATCTTTTATAGGTTCAAGATAACATATGTATAACATAGACATGCAGTCAATACCTTAGAAATCAACAGTGTCAGTACATTGTTGTTCCTAGTGGCAGAACATTGTTGTCGTCAGTTGCAGAACATTGTTGTCGTCAGTTGCAAAACATTATACTTGTGAATATATTATATATGTATTCGAATGGGCAGTCCAAAACCTTAACACACCATGTCTTATAATTAGTGAGCATTTTTACGTCATGTCAATCATGCTTCTTACTTACTAACTCATTTAGTATATGTTTTGTTATGATATGCTTAGGTTAAAGTAGTTCACATGTGAACAAATGCTTAAAAATATGTAAAAAAGTAGTTCACATGTAAAAATATTCACATATGATAGATACATATGTAGGAAAAATATATTTTTTGCGCCTAAATATAGAATTTTTGTTAGTCTTTATCTTTATCAACAAACATGATATACATTATATCGTCATCTTATTGAGTCTCACCATCTTCAAAGTGCTCGCACATGAACACATCTAGAAGTGTTTTGAAAACAAGTAGCTAGGTATAAAACAATAAGAATAACAAGGAAAACAAGCACAACCGGCTTTTTTTAAATTATATTTACGAGCATCTCGTATATGCATTTAAAAGGGTACGCTAAAATCATAACAACATATGTTATCTTTACACAATATCTAGCATCCTTCTCACTCACTAACTCATTCAATATATGTCACAGTCCCACATTCGCTCACTCTTTCATTTGCATTTTAATGCAATTTTATAACTATTATATTAGTAGAATTTACGAATATGTTTAACATGTTAAGTAGGAATCTAAGATGCGTCTGGACTCCATGTATTTATGCTAGAAAACTTGTAAGCAAGTTATGAGACTTAACCAACTCAAATACTTAATATAATAATGAATACGATTCATCTTTCTTCTGTATCCTTGGGAATTTGATACCGACTTAAAACTTGACATTTTTTCCATCTCAAATCAGTCTACTTGCAGCTCACAAAAGCCCCACCGCATCTTATAAAGGTTTTCGGCTTGGGATTCGATTGTGGATCCAAAGTGTTTGAATAGCAATAAGATATCGGTGGAATGTTAGTGCTTATGAGAGGTTCTCACCCATCTTTCAATCATCATCGTGAGAAAAACTAAAAATTAAATTTAAATCAATAATGATTATGCTTTTAAGTAACGTAACAAAAATAAAAGTTATAGTTATTATGGTCCAAACTGATAACATTAGTTATTATCAGTGTCCAGTGGTAGTATGCTCTAATCTACACACCTCCCACTTGGGTTCGAGTTACAGATCCCCTCGCCATTTTTTTGGCCAATTTTTTTTTAATTTCTTAAAATTTTCTTTTTGTAATAAGCTTTTTCTAATGTGGTTAATTTATGCACATTGTTTTTTTTACAAACTCATTTGTTTTATTATAATTTATTATAAGTTTTTTAATATAAGTTAATTTTATTTTATCATGTTTTACTTTTTTCTTTTTGATTGAGTTAGCAAGGGGACTAGTGTAATGAGAGGCGATTATAATTTAGATAGAGGTACTCTAAAAACGGAGGAAAAAATAAGAATGGTAAGAATGATTATTAATAATTAAAACTTATATATAAGTGTTAATAAAATTCAGTTGGTATAATTGTATATAACCGAACACTTGAATGATAGCCAAAGATATTTAAGTCCTAATCATATATTTAATATTTTTCAGATCATAGTGTATAATACTAATCATTGTGTTTTCTATTTTTGTTTGTTCTAAAAAATAATTTTTATATAACACAATGCTAAAAATATAATTTTGTATGTTTTCAAGTTAATTATGTAATCCTAATTACGTAAACGTGTAGTCATCGTCAAACAGCTCATTATTTCTATTATATCCATTGAGTCTAGTACTAAGTTATTGTATTAACCATTGTATCTAATGTTGATAATATTGATTATTTTGTTATGTATTGTGTTTTTCTGAAATGGTGATTTTCAAATAACACAATATTATAAATGTAAACCTTTTACGTTTTCAATTCATTGTATAATTTGTATCGAGTTATTATGTAATTCTCATCAATTCAGATGATTAGATTAGATCATGATGAAATTACACAACGAGCTAAAAAGACAATAATTTTTTTTTGTATCAACACTATATGTATTTTAAAAATAAAAACTGCTTGTTTTTATAATATATATTTTTAAATAATGTCATATATAAAACTTATGTAAAATTTAAAAGAGGTGGAAACAAGAAGGGGAAACATTAGTGATTTTGCTCTCAACCTAACCTTAATAAAAAAAGACACATGCTATCATTTAATGTTTTTTCTAATTTTTAGTTTTATAGGCTTTGTATTTATAAATTTCTCTTATAATTTTAGTTCTTATTAAAATATATATTTGACTATATGGATATTGTTTCAATTATTATAAACTGAAATATTTATTTTATTTATGAGGCAGCTGTATGTAATATCCGCGGGCCCTCGCTGATTTTCTCCATGATCCATGCACATGATTGAGGAGAAAACTACGTCCCCTTGAATTTTGTTTCTCGTTTTGTCGGTCTTGTCATTTTACAATTTATTAGGTTTGTATCAGGTGTATAACACGATTGAATAAACAGAATAATAAATAACTAGTAATAAAAGTTTATAAATTATAAAATTATGTTTGAATATAAAATATTATTATAATTGCATATTAATAGTTATTTCAAGTAAATAAACAATAGATAAATTATAGTTAGATAGATATATAAATAAATATATAGTCTAGAAACTCATTTATTAAACGGATTATAGTTATTAAAAAACATGAAAAATTACAGTACAATATTTTAATATAAAATATGTATAAAATTATATATAGGTACTTGTTCAAAAGATAAAATAATTATACAAATTTTAACTCTCTTATCTAAATAGTTTTATTTTTAAATATTTGTTTTAAGATTTTATTATAAAAAATTATTGTTTATAAAAAAATCTTGTTTATTAAAAACTCAAGTTTCTAATTATTCTGGTTGTTTTAATAAAACTAGTTTTAGAAAATTTCATATTTTTATAATTAATTTAAAAAAGAACTTATTTAAAATATTCGTTTCAAAAGGTTTAATGTTTTAGAAAATATAGGAATTTAATTTTCTTAATAAAATTTATTTTAAAAAACATAGTTTGATTTAAAAAATATAGATGAGAGAGGAAAATGTATCAATTGATCAAATTAATTTTTATGAATGAAGAAAAATTGTTTGAGTGTTTAAATTAATTTAATAATCTTTTGAAGAGAAAATAAAGTAAAGATATTTAGAAGAATGACAAGTGTTATAAATATAGTTTAAGAAGATGACAAGTATCAAAATAAACCTTCTTTTATTAGTATAAAATATTAATTAGATGAAATTTCAAACTATAAATGGAAACAGAAAATTTTGGTTGGGGTTAAAATTAAAGAAAAAACTCCATTTCACGCATACATTGGTTATATTTTTTTACCAATCTATTATACCTTCAGAGTCGCATATCTTGAAAACATTGTACAACTGATTCATTTTAAGGACCAACAAAATGATTTTTATCTTTAGCAACATAGCCTATCAAATAATGTTCGAGAAAAGTACGTATAACATAGTTGATTGAAATAGAATGTTCATTAGTCTCTTCCAAAGATATTTAGGAGTTTTTTAATCATACATAACAACTAGATGACAAATATTGAATTTGAAATTAAATAAAACAATATAATTATTATTAATTATACAATACAAATCACAATAAACAGTACTTAATTTCTATTCGATTTATTTTAAGTATATTTTCACTTTATTTGTTATGCCAGGACATGTGGTTTGCTTAGGGTTCTCAGTTTTTAATACATAATTAGGTCTATTTGTACAAATTTGTTTTTCTTTTAAGACTTCTACTCCGTTTGTTTCTGACGAAAAAAACATGTGTTTCCCTAGCTTGTTGTTTCTCCAATGAAAAGCTTCCGGCCGATGACTACACTCTGATATGCTTTCCTGATAGGTTTTCTTCGTTTGATGTGTTTTGATTGTCTTCCTTCCCGATTGCTTCTTCTGCCGTCAACTCAGGTAGCTCAAGCAGAATCCACCTTGTTTGGCCAGGTTGTTTTTTGTTGGTTTCGTCTTTGGTTCGTTTAGTTTTTGCATGGTTAAGTTGTAGGTGTTTAGCATGTGTTGATTTGTTGGTGTTGTGTGTTTTGTTGTTGCATTTTGGGTTGCGTAAGTATTCTTTCTTTTGGTCCGGCTGGTTGTTGGTATCTAGCCCTACTCTTCTTTCATGATATAGATGTGCAAGTTACCACTGTTCATTTTATTTAGTTTTACGTTCCCTTGCGACATGAAAATTATATGATACACTCATCTATTATTTTAAGTTAATGTCAAAATAGGCATGACTGTCAAACTTTTGATGTAGCAAACAAGCACTAATGAGTATACTTTTGCTTGTCAATTCTGTTGTTTGGATGTTTACGGTTAATTATATAAACCGGCTTATAATTTAGAGTAAATTTCAATTGAATTTGTTCCCTAATAATTTAGAGTAAATTTCAATTGAATTTGTTCCCTAATAATTTAGAGTAAATTTCAATTGAATTTGTTCTCTAAAGTTTGACTAAAGTGAAAATTTTGAACTGAAATTGAAAACAATTTATGAAACTTTTAAAAGTAAATTAATGGTTTTAATTTTTTGAAGAAAAGAAATTAATTTTAACAAATCTTAAAGAGTAAAAATGAATTTAACTCTATAATTTATAATTTATAAATAGTGAAAGAAAAAACAAAACAAAAAAAAGAATTATAAATGTTTTCAAAATAGTTTTTTAAATGGGCATATGACTAAAAATACTTTACTACCTTTCTTCCTCTCTACTTCTACGTACTACACCATATGCAGTAATTCGAGGGTTCAAGTTTTATAAAAGAGACCACCTTGAAAACTCTATTCACGAAAACTTTTTATCGCTAGGAGTCTCAACGAATCCTTTGTAGTTTCGCCCCTGCGTATCACATAATGAAGCTTTCGTTATCACTGGTTTGATTGTATTAGAGATTTGAGCCCAGTGTAATTGAATTTAACATCATCATGGTCATTATCAGGTTACACTTTACAAACCTGCACCATAGATATCACTAATTTGTGATTGATAAGAAAAAGAAATGGGTACGTGTTTATTTAAGCTTCAGAGTCTTCGTATTTTGTAAGAATCAATTAACTATTTTTTGGTAAGATATAAATGTAACCCCACCGTCTCCTGCCATTTTTGCAGTTGCACAACGTAACATTAATAATACACATGAGATATTAATTGATTACACGTTTAATCTTTAATATAACTAAAAGCATTTGCAGCCTCTTCCTCTCACACACACACACATATATATATATATATGAGTGAGTGCGCACTCTATATCATTTGAGATGATTGTGAGTGATTGTTAGTAAAAAACTAGAGAAATTATGGGGATTGAATAGTGTTTCCGCATATTTGGTGAGATGCAACCCCATAATTTTTTAAAAATTTTAAAAGTGTTATTGAATTTTCATAATCTCAACTTTTATTTATTGACTGATATTAATCCCAACTCAAAAAATATTTACAAATACTCTTAACTTTAAGTTTATTTTCTTTCAATAAATCCTTACTAACTGAGAGTTGGGTGGGGATGGAGATTAGTTTTTATTAAATTCAAGAGCAAAAATATATTTTTATATCATTTAATGGAATAAACACTAATGGTGTAACACATTGGGTGAAATTAAAACAACATTAAAACTATTGAACCGTCAGTGTAATAAATAAACTATTAGATTGAACCCGTGATTTTTGTTAAACCATAGGAATGAAAATAACGAAAATCGTAATTTACTCTGTATTTTGATATCACCGGTAAGTTAATTATTAAATAGTAATATTACCATTCAGTGGCGGCTCAAACATTTTTATGGCTCAAGTGAAGCAAAACTTTAGGCCCCTTTCACAAAAAAAATTATTTTTAGTTTAAAAATCCAACTATGTAATCAATTAATGAAACCAAGTAGTATTAATCACAATATAACATAACACAACAAACTAATCTAGCAAATGCAAGTCATAGCTCTAAAATTTTCAATGAATTAATAAATGAGTAACAACAGATTATTAGATATAATGTAATTTTAACTGAAACAAGTAAGTGATTTTAGTGTGTTTTTTAAGCACTACATTAATGTATCTATCCATTTTGATATACATATGTTTTATCATCAAAGTACACAAAAATGTATGAATAAGTTTCATGAGTCGGGAGTTAAAATTAGCAAACAATATTCCAGAAATAGACATATTTGTAACAAATACACAAACAATAGGCCAATAGTGTAATGTAAAATTTAAAATTGATTGCGACTAAAGAGCAAAAACAAACAATGAGTAGAGGTAATATCGTCAATATAATTCAGTGAAAAGTGTCGCAATGTAAAATTATAGACATCACATTTTCTTCCATGGTCTCGTTATTAATTCCCCGGACAAATCAAAACACATATATTAATTACCATTAGATAATACTTAATTCTCCGGACAAATCAAAATCAAAGTTACGTTATTCGACTTTTGTTCAAAACTCAAACACAATAATCCACAAAACAAAGTCTAGAACAAAAGGCCCCGTAAATCTTAAATTGAGGGATGTTCAATCTCAAATTGTTGTTTTTGCTAGAGGAGTAAACAAGCCAAGCCGGCTCGCAAGCTACTCGAGATCGATTTGAAAAAAGCTCGAATCGAGCCGAGCTGGCTCGCGAGCCTAAACAAGCTTTTATAATAATATATTAATTATGTATATAAATATGATACAAATAATTAAATATTATATTATATATATATGATAAGTATGATTATAAATAAATAGTAATTATAAAAAAATTAAAAATTTAATGATATACGAGCCGAGCCCGAGCCAAACTCGAGTTTGAATAATTCCTAACGAGCTCGAGCTCAGCTCAAGCTTTACAAACGAGCCGAGCTCGAGCTCGAGTTTTATAAAATTAAACGAGCAAAGCTCGAGCCTAAGCGAGCTCCGGCTCAGCTCGGCTCGTTTACACCTCAAGTTTTTGTCATTATGGGTAACATTTCCAGAAACTTGATTAGAAAACCTTTAAAAACACAATAATAAGATAATTCATGTATAAACACAATCCTTTGAATAGAATTGTCTGATAATTTGCTTACACTTAATTACAAAATTCTAAAAGAAGACAAAAACCAATTTATAAAAAAATTAAATACCTGCAAATCACTCTAAAGCTTCGGACTAATCTTCGTCTGCTCCCCTTTGATCCATCCTATCAAGCAAATAAGCATTTTGTAACCCTAATTCGAAATAAAAATCCAGCCCCAAAAGTCTTCTAGAAGTAGATTAATTCCAATACATATAAAAGAACCGAATTAGATCAAGTTGTTAGCAGAGACACCTTATGAATTTCTAAAGTGAAAGTCATAGGTCAGAGTCTCACTAGATACAATATGCTTCAAGTGGGCAGAGATTACCATAGTGGACATTTAGGTAGTGGGTTTCCCTTGGAATGATAGGCGAGCAGGGTCACTAACGTTATCTGTGTTCGCGAACATGTGACTTTTCGTCAATAGGTTTACCTGGGTGATTAAATTAAAAACTTATTCGTTGATCGTTCAAGAAAAATATAAATAAACCAAATACCAAGAACTCCCGAAAGAAATCACATAGTCTCTTCATCTCCTATTCATTGAAAATTGTCCAGGCCCTTTTATGTTCTCAAACTCTCATCTCAACCCAAGTATAAAAATAATATTTGGGAAATGAGTGCCCTATAAAATGGGACCCCAAGCCCTAGATTGGACTCTTCCTCTTCTTGGGCTGGCCTTTTACCATTACAAAATCACTCTACCAAACAAGAGTGAGCAAACCAGAATCACAACCGACAATTAACAGAACCATGCCGACACCTAATTTAACCGAAAACCGATATAACCAATGGTTATGGTTAGGGCTTTATGATATGGTTATGGATATATGTGTCTTTTTACCGAACTTTAACCCGAACCGAACCGGAAATGATATTTATAAAAAGCTCATTGTAAATTTTATTACTTTTAAAATATATAACGTAAATGTGCAGTCTTCACTACATTGCACATATATGCTTTTTTTAGAGACTTGTTACAATATTTGCTAAAAGGGTAGAATTTCTTGTATACAAAGCATTATTTGATGGTTATATAGAACTCTACCATTTAATCATATAAGTGAAGCATTACCGAATGTGATTTTATGAATTTAGGGGGCGTTTGGTTGGAAGAAATTGTAAGAAATTAAGAAACTATTATAATTTTCAAGTAAATTATATTTGAGTGAATAATAAAATGTAAAACTTAAGAGAATGTTTCACTTCAAATTTCTTTGGTTGTAGGATTTCAAATTCCCTCTCTAGGTGAAAGGATTTTGAAATCTCACAACCAAAGAAATTTGAGGTGAACATTCCATTGGGTTTTACATTTTATTACTTACTCAAACATAACTTTACTTGAAAATTATGCTAGTTTCTTAATTTTATTTTATTTAATTTCATTTCTTCTATATTATATCAGAAAGTTGTTTTATAACACTACTAAAGAAACAACGATTAACTAAGAAGGGAAGGATATGGGTATTATTGCGATAGATTACCAAGGAATTTAGTGAACAACACCATCCGTAAGTACCTTTATGCCTTGGTAAGTGACCCCCCAAAGCTTTATATCTCATTGTCCTTGCACAGAATAAATGACATGGTCTTCGTACCTGAGTTACACCTTTGTAACTCAATATAATTAGACTCTTTAATGGTACCTCTTAATGGTTCATTGTCTATTAATGGTTACAAGGTAACCCTATTATTGAATTATTAAAAGATTACAATAAATGACTACCTCTTAATCATTCAATATTAAAATTACTTTTTAACTATTAAAAAACTATATATAAACTATTAAAATACAACTTTTTAATAATTATTAAAAAGCTACTAAACAACCCTTTAGATAGAGATACACCCATTGTAATTACATTTTTGCCTCCATAACTAACCATGATTAGTTAAAGTTTTTGATATCATGTTTGAGAAAAATGACTATCTAATGATTTAAATTCCGTTGCAATAGATGAATGAACATTTAAACTTTAAGAATGATGTTTCTCATATGTAAACCTAATTGTGGTCTTTTTAGGAGTTGGGGCCTTATCGGGTTTCCATACATGGTCATTTAGTATGGATCAACTACTATCAAATTGGTAACAATTTACCCTCTTCCGAGTATGTTGTTTTCATACCTAACAAACAAGATAAAGTAGTTATTTATTTTATTTTTAATGGGTAATCAAACAGAATAATAAAATATATAATTCATTTCATTGTTTTATTCATTCCATTATTTATTTATTCAATTCTTTTGTTCATTTCATTACCCTATACCAATCAAACCTGAAAAACCTTATTTTGATCACCTAATTTTAATAACTTATAAATAATTACAATTTAGTTTACTCTCATATATGCATGAACAATAACATTCACCTTCACACAAATAGTATATTTTTTAGAGTTAAAGTTTATAAAACACAACTAATATAACTTCATATATTTAATGGGTTTGCTTCAATAACATTCTCTAAAAGTTCTTTTTGGAATTAAATTACAAATTTAAACAAACTAATATTTGCTTACGAAAGTTGATACATATGTTGGTCTATCACACAATTTATGTATATATCTAGCCAAACCATCTTTATGAATAATTGTTGCTTGATATATAATATCGGTGTGATCTTATGTTTAAAGTAGTTATGATATTTCAACATAGAAAAGATATTGATAACTTCTTACTCTTTTATTGCTAATATGGTATCCATGACGCTACAAAAAGATCCCCACGTCAACACGTGGGGGTTCAATCCTAGTTATCTTTAATTTTAAATAAATTATTATACTTATATACATATACGGTAAAACAAAATATACTTAAAAAGTCATAATTTTGTTTTATAATTTTTCTTTTAAGTATAAGTAGTATCCAGAACCTCGTGTTTCGACGAGAGTGCAAAATCGTGAAAAAATGTTAATATCGAAATGTTTACGGGAACTCACATGTTAGAAGAAGGTAAAAAAATGAAACACACTATAAGAACGAAGACTAATAGCGGCGACAGATTTCGCTGCTATTAGGGTGGTTTGTCGACGTTAATAATTCGCCACTATAAATATTATTAGCGGCGACTTATTTGTGTTTGTTAGGAATTCCTGGAAAGGAATTCGGGCGGGTGTTTCTAAGCTCGTGGTGATTAAAATAAAGTTACGAAACTTAATAACATGTAAAAATTCTCAACTAAATAATACATAACAATTAATAACATATAAAAAGTTTTAATGAACCAATCTAAATATCTTTCAACCATTTAAACAAAAAATATACATGAAATGAGTAAATATATATATAATATTTTTAACTAAATTTTAAGTAATTAAATAACAAATCCATCTACTTCAAACCTACAACATACTAAGCATCAACATCTAAACATCTTTCAATCAATTAAACAAAAAGTTTAGATCAAATACCCAAATACACCTAAACTCAACTAAAATTTAAGCATCAAATACTTAAATCTATCTTACTAGTTCATCATTTTCAACCCAAAATACCTAAATTCATTTGACTAGTTCATCATTTCAACCACACCTAAAAATTACACAAATCCTGTTAAAAATTATGTTCAACCTATTAAATATACAAATCTAAACATGTTTTAACCATACATAAACATAAACAAACATAAATTTGTGTTTGAACCAAAAAAATTACCTTCTAAGAAAAAAAATCAAAACTAAAGATATTAGTGGCAACGGTGGTTAAGACCACAACAACAACGGTGACGGTGGTGACTGGGTTTTGAGAATGACGTTGAGAGGGTGGTGATTGTCGGACTTTGAGGGAGCTAACTAGAGTTTGATAAAGATGATGACCAGAGGTTGAGCAAGATGATAATCGGAGGTTGAGCAAGATGATGTCTAGAGGTTGAGTAAGATGATGACTAGATGTGAGGAGGATGATGACCAGAGGTTGAGCAAGATGATGACCAGAGGTTGAGCAAGATGATGACCAGAGGTTAAGCAAGATGATGACCGGAAGTTGAGGAAGATGATGACCGAAGGGTGAGGAAGATGATGACCGGAGTGGTGGCGGTGAAACGGTGGTCGCTGGAGGTTCTTGCGGGTAAGGAAGATGTGGTGTGGGGGGAAGAGGGAAAAAATGAGGGCAATCCCGATTTTATTGGGTCTGCACCCTTTAGCGGCGACATGTCGCCGTTAGAGGTGTCGCTGCTAATAGTTTGTTGTACGGTTAAACTAGGGCCGTCAGATCTGGCGCACGTTCAACGACCAGATCTAAGTTTAGAAACCCCAGACAGATTGTTGACTAATAGCGGCGACTGTTGACACTAATGGCGTCGCCGCTAATGGGTGTCGCCGCTAATGGGTGTCGCCGCTATTGATGGTTGTCGCTGCTAAAGACGTCGCCGCTAATGGAAACCTTTCTTGTAGCGCATGCACCATTAACTTAGCTTGCCCCTTCTTTGCTTGCATTTCTTATGCTTCTTCCATTTTGCATTTTTACACAGAGAGAAATTACGAAGGATTTTCATTATCCCCAAAGTTTCACTTAATTTTTACACAAAGAGAAATTACAAAAATTCTCACATCTTTATTCTTTTAACTTTTACACAAAGGATGATCCTTTACCCCGAAGTTTCACTTAATTTTTAGCATCAATGTAGCGTAATCACATGTTATATTTTGAACTACAATCTGACATGCAGTGTAAAGAACAACCACTCAAACGCTAGCAAGATGACTTAATTGCTATGCCACATATGCAACTTAAAACTTATGCTTGACTTAACCATTTTGATGAACATAAATGCTTGCCAAAGGTTTAAACTTATCACGAACCAATTAAACACACGTTTCATAATGCAAAACTAGCGAGAATTCAATTAAACAATCATAATATCAATTAGCATCCTCACACAAAAAATGAACTGCAAAAAATTCCTGCACAAACACACATACACTTCTTTTGGTGTCTTAAAACTTTCCCTTGAGCAGATCCACCACTTTCTTATCCACTTGGAATGCCTTGGCTAAAATATCACTCGATATTCGCGGGTTTGATCCAAAAACAGCATTCCCAATAGTTATAGCACCAGGGTTTTGACAACTTAACGCGCCAATAACCACCGCGCTTTTATTCCCAACATTCTGTTGGAAGTGCACAAGTCCCATTGGGAAGACAAACACATCACCCTTATTTAATACCTTGGTGATTAACCGATAATCTGGAGTCGAGGTAACAAATCCAACCAGAAGTGTACCTTCTATTACAGTAATGATCTCAGTGGCTCGCGGATGAGTGTGAGGTGGGTTAACTCCCCAAGGTGCATAGTCGATTCGGACCATTGAGATGCCCAAAGTGTTGAGCCCAGGTAACTGAGCTACGGTCACTGGTTGGATCATTAATCCTAATGGGTTTGATGTGTTGCCCCTAAGGTGAAGACCACTGAAGTAGAAGTCATTGGCTTGAGTTTGTGTAGGATTCTTGCAGGTCATACCGTTTACAAAAACTGCAAAGAAACATATGTAAGATAGCAAATAGCAATTAACACAACCTATATATATGAAACATGCAATAATATGTTACATACCTGAGCTTTTCGGATCGGCTACACAGAAATCTTGAAGGGGTTTGGGTTCAAAGGCAAAAGCCAAACAACAAAAAGCAAGAGATAATAGAATGAAGTGGCATATATGTTTTGCCATAACCAAGGGTGCAATTCTAATTATTATTGTTGGTTGGATACTTTGTAACCGAAACAATGCAATAGAAAGTGTTGAAAGAGATGCTTTTGAGATCGATATATATAGGGCTATGCAAGACATCAAATTCATGAGATGCATGTTATTTAAAACATTTGAAGAAAGATAACATGAGTGAAACATTGGGTATACGTTCTTTAAAACAGTTCGAGTGCTCGCATTGGAAAAACTGATAAGGTTGCGATCTTGTGAGGTCATGGACTCAAGTTGCGAGACCAACCTTCTATACAAAGTGTAAGATAAGGCTACATATATCAGATCAAGAAGTGATCCGGCCTCTCTCGACTCTTATGTAATTTGGTAGTTAAGTCAAGCATCGGATACGTTTTTTATAAAAAATGATGACATTGGTATATTCGTGGATTGCAGTCGAATGCACCAATCGAAGGATTGGTGAAGCATGCCTTTGGGTACTCATCATATGATGCAAATGATGATAACTCCCTTTAAGGACCAAAACTTTGATGATGTCTACTTTAGTAGACAATTCATTATTATTATGAATGGCATCTTGTCTGCCTGTTGGGTGCTTCATTAATTTTGACCTTTGAGAAAGCTCAATTTCTGTTGATGTAATCGATATAAGATGCTTTGTGGAGCACCTTATCACTAATAATAATAATGTCGTTTCTCTGGCTTGCTAGATATTGCCCTGTAGATGTACTTTTATAACTCATAAATATGTTGATTTGGCTCACATAACACACCCGTAAAGTAGTATGGATTTGGTATAATTTCGTGTACAAATTTTTATTTGATTCTTTGTTTTTGGGTTCGGTAATGTAAAAGTGATTGATATTATAAATAAATCAATTACATTGGAGGGGGACCTAAGTGCATACACACACAAAAAAAAACCCTAGATAAATCTATTTTAATTAAGTCCGTAAGTTATATACAAATAAACCCAAAAAATATAATATCAATAACTATTATCAAAATGTTTTTAAGTTTTTTCTTAACTAATTAATTTGACAAAAGGATTATAACATATTTTGTCAAGATGATTATTTTTCTTTTATCAGATAAGATGATTTATGTGATATTAGTCGATTAGACCAAATGCATTGTTTGAGTTAATTTCAACCGGCACTCATGAGATCCTTTTACATAAAGTATGTATATAATGTTGCAAGCGAATCAAATGTCAAATAAGTGGATGATAATTCATGAGTTGTCTATATTTAAACTCTGATTTTTTTTTAAATAAAATCATCTTATAAAAAATGTTATAAAAATTTAAAAAACAACGAGTGGAACTTTTATTTTGAAAATAGTAAATGACTAAATATGTGATTTTTTAAATCTAAAAGTAAGAGGTGTTAAAGTTACTATATTACCCCTTTTCATTAGAAAATAAGGTTATGGGTTGTGATATAGAGACGTCCCAAGTGGGGTTATAGATACAAGGGTGGAGTTTAGTCCAAAGAATGGGTAAGATAAAAAGTTTAACAGTAAATCTATTACATATGTCAATCTATAATCATAATAAAAGGATGCTCATTTTATTTGAGTATATATATATCGTAAGAAATGGTTGTGAGTGAAAATTTATAAGTGTTGTACCGTATTTTTTTTTATATTTGAGGAAATACGGTGCAACCACCATAAATTTTTTAATATTTTTTAAAGAGATTGTGAGTAGATAAAAGATAAAATGTAATATTAAAGATATAAAAATGTATTATTTATCTAAAAATAGATTGAGAAAAAGTTGTATTTTTAGTATAAACTAGTATTAAACCCTCCGTGTTGCGACGGGAGAGTAAAATCATGTAAAGTAGTGCTAACGACACATCACCATTAGTGAATATCAACACCGCAAAAATCGTACTAAAAAAGAAATAGAAAACAAAAAAGATAAACCTTAACGAAAAGTAGATGTAAAAACTTTAACACGCGAGTCAAATGTATGACATCTAACACAATAAGAAAATCGATTTTGGACCAGTGCCTTGTGTCGAGGCCGTTAAGTAGAGAAAAAATAAGCATAAAAACGTTAACACATACGCACATTTCGGCATGTTAACTCTCAAAATTTAGTCGAAATGTAAAACGAAAAGTTTTTAAAATATAAAAGTATAGGAGACTAAAGATGAAAATAAAAAAATGTTGTGACTAAATTATAAAAAATGTAAAAGTAAGGGGTTAGATAGAAAAGTAAAAAACAAAAAAACAAAAAAAGATAGGTACAATTTATCAAGTGCATTGTACAACCCATGATGAATAATTAAGTTGATAATTAGTATATATATATATATATATATCCTCTAATAAAGCAATATTTTTTTACCACTTGTCATTCTTTTAAGCTATATTTTTTACACTTGTCATTTTTTTAGATATCCATATATAATTTTTCCTCCAAAAAAATATTATAGTAATTTAATTAGTTCTACAAATTTCTCTCTCTTATTAAATATCAATTCTATTAATTGCTATATTTCTCTCTTTTATCTATTATTTTAAAATCAAACTATTTTTTAATAGATTTTATGACAGAAATTAAAATATCACATCTTTTAATTAAAATTTAAATAATAAAAAACTAAATTTTATATAATATGAAATTTTCTAAAACACTAAATATTTTTAAACAAAATATTTTAAATCGTTTTGTTTTAAAACAAAAACTATGAACAAGTGAAATATTTTAATACAATCTTTTTAAAACAATCAAAATAATTAAAAACCGGGTTTCTTTTAAACAATATTTTATAGAAAACACAATTTTAAAACGAATGTTTAAAAATAAAATTATTTACATAAGAGAGATATAAAAATGGTATAATTGTTTTATTTCTTGAAGTATTATGCATATATATTTTAATTATATATTATATTAAAATATTATACTGTAACTATTCATATTTATTTTACATTAAAATTTAATCTATTTATTTAATGAGTTTTTAGCCTATCTATTTATCTATAAAAAACCAAACTAAACGTGAAACAATCGCACCTCATTATACTTACTTTCACATTCTCTATATTATTGATAGTAACATTAAATACTAATATTATTACTCACCCATTTTCAAATTAAAAATAAATATAATTTAATAAATTAAAAACCTCTTTTTTATTAAAAACAAAAAAATATAAAAAATAGAATACAACGAAATTAAAAAAATCATTTCTCTTAAAACAAGATATTTAAAAATCACAATTTTTTTATAAAAACAAAAGTTTAAGAAAAATACATTATTCATTATTCTTTATTACTTGAAGTAGTTATTTATATGTAATTATAATAATATATTATCTTCAAGCATGATTTATAAAGCATAAGTTTTTATTAATAATTATTTAATATTTTATTTATTTAATCCGTATATTACACGAGGACTAACCTAGTATATATAATATAAGGATCGAGATGAGAAAACTAATATGAATGCTTTTACATGATAACTACTAATTCAAAGCATTTAACAAAGAGTTAACTATTATGCACTACAAATCTATATTCCAGTAAAAACAATTAATAAGTTGTCATTCATTTGTAGTATAATATACACAAGACTTTACTAATATCTACATCTTGTCATATTAACATCAACCGGTGTTTATTCTGCGACGCTTGTTGAGTGTGTAGAAAGCAAGGCTCGGTTGTGCCATCACAACCATAGTAAGAAAGTATCACCCAAAAAGATAAGACGATTAACGTAAACATTATCGACTTTAACAACTAATAGCTATATTCCAAAACAATACAACTCTCAGACGTGGCTTGCACATCATCGTCGAGCAAACAATTTTCATCAACAACAGTCATTCAAGGTGCGCGAAGACTCAGGAAGGTGGCCTCATTGCGGCTGCATAGTACACGGATGCCACGCCGAAACAACGAAGTTATCTACCTCTCTTCATCAAAGTCTTAGTTGGGGTACATCAGAGTTCTAAAAATACACAAACATACAAATTGGTTCTCAGATGAGAAATCCTCATTATCATAGAACTTAAAAAGGTCCAGATATGAAAATTCAAGAATAAATGGCAACAGATGACAAGAGTCACCACTAGCCCCACCTCAATCAAAGAGAGTGGTGTCCGACAAAAAGAAGAAGCCAACAACCGTTGGACGACCACAACCACCGCCTTCTCTACCACGACTAGCAATAACGACCTGTACCCGCCGTCAAAACCCTAAACCAAGGGCAACAGTCTCAATTTAAAAAACAACATACATAAGGTTTTGCAGCCCGCCACAACCACCGAACCCCAAGGGGCGAAGGTTCAGCCTGAGACAGCGGCGGAACCAAGGGGCGAAGGTTCAGCCAGAGCAAAACCCCGGCCATGGATCCCCGTATTTCCAGGTTAACCTCACTCACTTAACTTAACTTCTCTATGTTATGTTATCATTAATCAAATTATGTTAACCAAGTTATGATTATGAAGTAATAATAATTGTTAATGTAAAATACTAACTACATATAACTAACCTTTACCAAGTAAACTTAATCAACTTAAAAATGTCATTTAGATTGATTGGAGGGACTATTTGTGCCAATATGCAAATGTGATTGCAAATAAAAACTCCAAACTCCCGTAACTTCCCATCTTGCTTCATCTCTATCGAAAGTTAACCCTAGCACCCCCACATCGACGGCTGCTTTCTTCCTCTCGATCACCTCAACCGGCGACAACTCCGACAGCCTCTTCAACTACGGCCTTTCCTCGCGTCGCCGACAGCCTTCTTTGCAAGCTAACGACACCGCAACCAACCGCGAGTACCCGACGACAGTGAACGACAATTGTAACAGCCCCGTACCTCCGTTCGGTAAGATTATTCGATCCATACTCATAATTGTATCGTTACGGTTTCGATTTCGGTTTCAATCTTGGTTTCGTTGGGTTCGTTACGGGCTGCATTGATCGTTTCGTATGTGTTCGACGTTGTGAGCGTGTGCTTTCTGTGTATATATATGTTACGATATGTATGTATAATGTATGCGATCCTGTGCGTTATATATATGTATGTGTTGTATGCATATATATATGTATGTATATGCTTTCTGCGTATATATATGCCATGAGATAGATGCATATGGTGTGTGTTTCTTTGGTAGTAGGCTGCCATTGGTATGTAGGTATATGACTTTGTATGCATGTAATGCATGGATGTATTTGGCAAAGTTTTCCTTACAGATTCATTTCATTGTATGTGTGTGTCTTCTTTTTACATTCTGTTCATAGATTGTTATTGGTGTTGCGTTTATTTTGTGTGTGTTAGGTAGGTATTAAAAGGTATTCATAATGAGTATGTGATGTATATTTATGTATGTACTCATTGCGAGTGTATTAGATATAGAGATATATCAGATATATATGCGTGAATAACTGAGTTTTAAGTTTGTGTGAGTTTGTGTATGGTAGTACTTGTTTGAGAATGAAAAATACCGATAGCCCGCATCTTAACCGAACCGTGATCGTGAACCGTATCATTCTATTCCAAGTAAATAAATTCCATTACTAATATTTAATCTCAATTAAATATTATATGAAACTCAGGTTAATTGGAACCTGATCCTTTGTGCGTACCTTTTGATTTGTTACAACGCAATCCAGGTGAGTCTTCACGGCCCCTATTTTACATTACTTTCCTTTTGGGGGAGAAAACATGCAAACTTTATTTATAAATGGTTTCTAGTATTATTGTTTACCGCCTGTTACATTAGTGCAAACATACTTAAAAGTCCTTACATTCTCAAACCGTTAGTAATGTGTAGTGAGGCAATTCTGAGTAGTACTACTGGGTTTGACAAACCCCGCCGGGGCTAGTCGCGCTAGCTTGATTGGAGTTCAAACGGGTGCGTTATTGACCTAACATTTTTCACTGTTTGGGTTAGACGTGACAGGAAGGCAACAAACTTACAAACAGTCAGCTTTGGTTTGAAACGCTAAGTAACTCGTTATAGGCTAGCTACCTATCGATATGCTTTAATTACTTTACCATTCGAACAGTTACAAACATTTTTATCTGTTATTAAACCCGTGAACTCACCAACTTTATGTTGACATACTTTAGCATGTTTTCTCAGGTCACAGGAACGCTTAAGCTCATGTTGCACAATTAATGAACACACTCAGGACATGCATCATCAAACTCATTTATTTTGCTTTGAACATTTTATTTTGACATATTACTTTAGGAACTTTTAGTATTGGTTTACATTCGTATTTACGCTTCCACACTGATGTTTATTTCGTTTATGACTACTTTGATTTAGAGTTCAAACGTTTATTTAAGTTCATATAGTGTTCATATAGTGTTGTTTGATATGACCGTGTCTGAGATCCTGGTTTGTCACATGCCTCGCGGTAAAATCCCGCACGTGGAATTTGAGGGTGTGACACACCAGCAAAAACCCCCCAAAAGTTTGCAAAAGAGAAAAAGAAGATCGGACGTAGAGGAAGATCGGAGCGCAAAAACACGACCAAGCATGTCGCCGCCAACCGCCGACGTCGACCAAGCAACGAGACCGACCGAAATTGGTGCCCAAAAACGCGACCAAACATGTAGCCAATGTTCTTCGCCACCGAGATCCGCGCACAAAAAGGCGACTAAGCATGTTGCCGCTGAACCCCCGCGGCGATCGGGGTCCGGTCGCCCTCACATTCCCTCTCTCTCTCTCTCAATCCATATATGTAATATAAAAAAGCTAGTGTAAAGGGGGTAATATGACAACTCTAAAAAAATTGTGGTGCAAAATCGAAAAAAGCAAAAAGCAACTGCTAATCGTAAGGAATTCAAACAACTAGTGACCCGTGTTAACACTTTAGAGGCTAGAGCCATGGAATTTGAGCAACATCATATTCAAGCAGCAGTGAGGATTGCGGAACTAGAGGCACAGGTCGAAGCTCTTGTTACACAACAAGAAGAAGAGGATATAGAAGTGTATTGGTGGTTTAGCTCCTCAGATTCAAGCTAGTTTCATAGCTGCTGATCCTGTTACTATTCAGCAAGCTATTCGGCTAGCTCATAAGCTCACCGATGAGGTAGTGGTGCGGGGCACTCTACCTAAATGTGGCACTACATCTGGTTCGTCTGACTATAAACGAAAATGGGATAATACCACCAGCAAGTCCTCAAACTCCAACAGCACTCAACAACAACAAGTCAGAAAGTTTGACTCCTCAAAAAACTTTACAAATAATAATCAGAACAACAACAACAATGGTCAGGGATCGAGTAATTATGCAGGCAAGTATCCAAAGTGCAACAAATGCAATTTTCACCATCATGGTCAGTGTGATCGTTTTCGTTGCCAAAGGTGTGGAAGGATGGGCCATGCTGCTAAAGACTACAAGGGTGAACTAATGACTAAACAACAATCTCAATAGCAATGACAAGGCGAAGCGACTAGGGGTTGCTTCGAATGTGGCAAGGAGGGTCATTATAGGAAAGATTTCCCACAATTGAAGAACGAGAAAAAGGGCAATAATGGAAACAACAACTATGGAAATGGCGCTAAGGGTCGAGCTTTCGTAATTGGGTCTAGTGAGGCAAGGAATGATCAAAACGTGGTTACCGGTACGTTTTCTCTGAACGATTGATATGCTTCTGTAGTATTTGATACTGGTGCTGATAGGAGTTTTATCTCCGCCAAGTTTAGCAAACTTCTAGATGTAACGTTAACCGAAATAGAACCTAGTTACATCGTAGAACTAGCTGATGGTAAAATGATTAAGGCAACACATATTCTCAAAGGATGTAAACTAGAACTATCAGGACATAACTTAGATATAGACTCATGCCTGTTACACTGGGTAGCTTTGACGTGGTCGTCGGCATGGACTGATTTTCTAAGAACCAAGCTGAGATTATCTGTCATGAAAAGGTCGTTCATGTACCACTTCCTAGTGGTGAAATCTTATCTGTTCAGGGCGAGAAGAATGGTATAGTCTTTGGCATCATATCGTACATGAAAGCCCAGAATTGCTTACGTAAAGGCCATACCGTTATTTTAGCTATGATCACTGAAAAGACTATCGAAGAAAAGAAGTTCGAGGATATCCCTATTGTTCACGACTTTCCTGAGGTTTTCCCTAAAGACTTACCTGGTCTTCCACCGCATCTTTAGGTCGAGTTCCAAATTGATTTGACACTTGGAGCCGCACCTATTGCGAGAGTAGCATATAGACTAGCTCTGAAAGAACTGCAAGAACTTTCTACTTAACTACAAGAACTTTTAGATAAGGTATTTATAAAACCTAGCTCACACCATGGGGAGCCCCGGTCCTACTTGTCAATAAAAAAGATGGGACTTTCCGCATGTGTATTGATTACCGTGAACTGAACAAAGTGACGGTTAAGAACCGTTATCCCCTTCCCCGCATTGACGATCTGTTTGAATAGCTTCAAGGGTCGAGATTATATTCCAAGATAGATTTGAGATCGGGATATCATCAACTAAGAGTCCGAGAGGAGGACATATCAAAGACAACATTTAGAACTCGTTACGGTCACTACGAGTTTTTGGTTATGCCTTTTGGGTTGACCAATGCACCGGCAGTGTTTATGGATCTCATGAACTGCATGTGTAAACCCTACCTAGACAAGTTTGTCATCGTTTTTATTGATGATATCATAATATATTCAAAGAACAAAGAGGAGCATGAGGAAAATCTTCGATTGATTTTGGAATTACTTAAAGAAGAGAAACTGTATGCCAAGTTCTCGAAGTGTGACTTTTGGATTCGGGAAGTCCAATTCTTGGGCCATGTGGTCAATGAGAAGGGTATACATGTTGACCCGAAAAAAATAGAAGCAATCAAGAACTGGGCTACACCTAAGACTCCAACTGAGGTACGACAGTTTCTTGGGTTGGCTGGGTTCTACAGACGATTCATTGTAGAATTTTCAAAGATTGCTCAACCACTTATAGCATTAACTCATAAAGGCACAATGTACGATTGGGGTGACAAAGCAGGAGTCAGCATTTCAGTTCCTAAAACAAAAGCTTTGTATGGCACCGATACTATCCCTATCTGAGGGAACAGATGATTTTGTAGTATATTGTGGTGCATCCATCCAAAGTCTTGGTTGTGTGTTAATGAAACGGGAGAAGGTCATCGCATATGCCTCCCGTCAGCTAAAAGTTCATGAGAAAAACTACACGACACACGACTTAGAGTTGGGAGCCATTGTGTTCACACTCAAGATATGGAGACATTACTTGTACGGTACCAAGTGCACCATTTATACCGGTCACAAGAGTCTTCAACATATTTTTGAGCAGAAGGAGTTGAATATGAGACAACGTCACTGGGTCGAGTTGTTGAACGACTATGACTGTGCGATCAAATATCATCCGGGTAAGGCTAATGTAGTAGCTGATGCCTGAAGTCGAAAGGAAACACCTAAGTCAAAGCGAGTTTGAGCATTACAACTCACTGTCCACACCTGATTACCTGATCAAATACGTAATGCTCAACTTGAGGCCTTGAAGGACGAGAACCTGAAAGCAAAGTCCATGCGAGGCATGGAAAAGAAGTTAGAGATCAAGTCTGACGGAGTTCGTTATTTCATAGAACGAATATGGGTTCCTTTGTATGGGAATCTACGAGAACTAGTGATGGACGAAGCCCATAAGTCTCGATATTCTATCCATCCGGTTTGGACAAGATGTATCATGATCTGAAGGTTCTTTACTGGTGGCCGAACATGAAAATTGATATCGCCACCTATGTAAGCAGATGCTTAACCTGTTCTAAGGTTAAAGTGGAGTATCAAAGGCCATCTGGTCTACTTCAACAACCAGAAATTCCTTTATGGAAGTGGGAGCAAATCTCGATGGATTTTATCAAGAAGCTGCCTCGGACACCTAGCGGATGCGATACCATTTGGGTAATAGTAGATCGCTTGACAAAATCTGCATATTTCCTACCAATTAGAGAGACTGATAGAATGGAGAAGTTAACTCGTATCTACCTAAGGGAAATAGTCTCTCGACATGGTGTGCCAATTTCTATCATCTCCGATCGTGACGCTCGATTTACTTCTCACTTCTGGCAATCTTTGCAACGATCATTGGAACACGGCTAGATATGAGCACCGCATATCATCCTCAAACTGATGGTCAAAGTGAGCGTACAATACATACATTGGAAGATATGTTACGTGCTTGCGTAATTGACTTTGGCAGCCATTGGAAAACTCATTTACCGTTGGTTGAGTTTTCTTACAATAACAGCTATCACACATCGATCAAAGCTGCACCGTTTGAAGCATTGTTTGGACGTAAGTGTTGATCACTATTTGTTGGGCAGAAGTTGGAGAAAGCCAACTTACCAGTCTTGAACTTGTGCATGAAACAACTGAGAAGATAATGCATATTCGTAATCGCATGGCAGCAGCACGTGACCGACAAAAGAGTTACGCAGATAAACGGCGCAAACCGTTGGAATTTCAAATTGGCGACAAGGTACTTTTGAAAGTCCTTGGAAAGGTGTGGTTCATTTCGGGAAATGTGGAAAGCTAAACCCACGCTACGTTGGACCTTTTGAGATTGTCAAGAGGGTTGGCCCAGTAGCCTACCAGTTGAACTTACCAGAAAAGCTTAGTGGAATACATAATGTGTTCCATGTTTCGAACCTGAGAAAATGCCTTATAGATGAGACTCTCGTCGTTCCACTAGATGAGGTATATGTGGATGAACAACTGCATTTTATGAGGAGCCAATGGAAGTTATGGACTGAGAGGTCAAAACTCTCAAGCATAGTCATATTCCTATCGTCAAAGTCCGTTGGAACTCAAAGCGTGGACCGGAGTTTACTTGGGAACGCGAGGACCAAATGAAGAAGAAATACCCGCAACTGTTCAAAGATCAGGCATCAACTTCTTAAGTTAAACCTGGCGTTCTGCAATAACTTGACATTTTAATTTTCGGGACAAAATTTCCTTCAATAAGGGGATGATGTGACACCCTGTATTTTCAGGTTAACCTCACTCACTTAACTTAACTTCTCTATGTTATGTTATCATTAATCAGATTATGTTAACCAAGTTATGATTATGAAGTAATAATAATTGTTAATGTAAAATACTAACTACATTTAACTAACCTTTACCAAGTAAACTTAATCAACTTAAAAATGTCATTTAGATTGATTGGAGGGACTATTTGTGCCAATCTGCAAATGTGATTGCAAATAAAAACTCCAAACTCCCGTAACTTCCCATCTTGCTTCATCTCTACCGAAAGTTAACCCTAGCACCCCCACATCGACGGCTGCTTTCTTCCTCTCGATCACCTCAACCGGCGACAACTCCGACAGCCTCTTCAACTACGGCCTTTCCTTGCGTCGCCGACAACCTTCTTTGCAAGCTAACGACACCGCAACCAACCGCGAGTACCCGACGACAGTGAACGACAATTGTAACAGCCCCGTACCTCCGTTCGGTAAGATTATTCGATCCATACTCATAATTGTATCGTTACGGTTTCGATTTCGGTTTCAATCTTGGTTTCGTTGGGTTCGTTACGGGCTGCATTGATTGGTTTCGTATGTGTTCGACGTTGTGAGCATGTGCTTTCTGTGTGTATATATATATGTTACGATATGTATGTATAATGTATGCGTTCCTGTGCGTTATATATATGTATGTGTTGTATGCATATATATATGTATGTATGTGCTTTCTGCGTATATATATGCCATGAGATAGATGCATATGGTGTGTGTTTCTTTGGTAGTAGGCTGCCATTGGTATGTAGGTATATGACTTTGTATGCATGTAATGCATGGATGTATTTGGCAAAGTTTTCATTACAGATTCATTGCATTGTATGTGTGTGTCTTCTTTTTACATTCTGTTCATGGATTGTTATTGGTGTTGTATTTGTTTTATGTGTGTTAGGTATTAAAAGGTATTCATAATGAGTGTGTGATGTATATTTATGTATGTACGCATTGCGAGTGTATTAGATATAGAGATATATCGGATATATGTGCGTGAATAACTGAGTTTTATGTTTGTGTGAGCTTGTATATGGTAATACTTGTTTGAGAATGAGAAATACCGATAGCCCGCATCGTAACCAAACCGTGATCGTGAACCGTATCATTCTATTCTGAGTAAATAAATTCCATTACTAATATTTAATCTCAATTAAATATTAAATGAAACTCAGGTTAATTGGAACCTGATCCTTTATGCATATCTTTTGATTTGTTGCAACGCATTCGAGGTGAGTCTTCACGGCCCCTATTTTACATTACTCTCTTTTTGGGGGAGAAAACATGCAAACTTTATTTATAAATGGTTTCTAGTATTATTGTTTACCGCCTGTTACGTTAGTGCAAACATACTTAAAAGTCCTTACATTCTCAAACCATTAGTAATGTGTAGCGAGGCAATTATGAGTAGTACTACTGGGTTTGACAAACTCCGCCCAGGCTAGTCGCGGTAGCTTGATTGGAGGTCAAACGGGTGTGTTATTGACCTAACATTTGTCACTGTTTGGGTTAGACGTGACGGGAAGGCAACAAACATACAAACAATCAGCTTCGGTTTGAAACGCTAAGTAACTCGTTATAGGCTAGCTACCTATCGATATGCTTTAATTACTTTACCATTCGAACAGTTACAAACATTTTTATCTGTTATTAAACCCGTGAACTCACCAACTTTATGTTGACATACTTTAGCATGTTTTCTCAGGTCACAGAAACGCTTAAGCTCATGTTGCACAATTAATGAACGCACTTAGGAGATGCATCATCAAACTCATTTATTTTGCTTTGAACATTTTATTTTGACATAGTACTTTGGGAACTTTTAGTATTGGTTTACATTCGTCTTTACGCTTCCGCACTGATGTTTATTTCGTTTATGACTACTCTGATTTAGAGTTCAAACGTTTATTTAAGTTCATATAGTGTCGTTTGATATGACCGTGTCTAAGATCCTGGTTTGTCACACGCCTATCGGTAAAACCTCGCATGTGGAATTTGAGGGTGTGACACACCAGCAAAAACCCCCCAAAAGTTTGCAAAAGAGAAGAAGAAGATCGAACGTAGAGGAAGATCGGAGTGCAAAAACACGACCAAGCATGTCGCCGCCAACCGCCGACGTCGACCAAGCAGCGAGACCGACCGAAATCGGTGCCCAAAAACGTGACCAACCATGTAGCCAATGTTCGTCGCCACCGAGATCCGCGCACAGAAAGGTGACTAAGCATGTCGCCGCTGAACCCCGCGGCGATCGGGGTCCGGTCGCCCTCACATTCCCTCTCCCTCTCTCTCAATCCATATATTGTAATATAAAAAAACTAGTGTAAAGGGTGTAATATGACAACTCTAAAAAATTTGTGGTGCAAAATCTAAAAAGCAAAAAGCAACTGCTAATCGTAGTTGCTTTTTTCATGGCGGTGCGGCGGTGGCAGGGATGGTGGAGAGAAAGAAAGACGTGTTTCTCTCTTCTCTCTTTCCCATTTAAGGGTCTTTGATCTTTTGAAATACCTAAAATAACCTCTTATTGTTTTACTGTCCGTCGCAACTTGTTTTTTATAATAAAACAAACATCGCACTACAACCAAGCTCAACAATTCTATTTCGGTTGTTAATCACAATATTCGTCTAGACATACTCTTCTCATATGATGTTTAATTTTGTTTTACAGTGAAAGAATGGTCAAACAAGATGCATGACTATGGGTATATATGTAAGTTGTAAAGCTTTAATATACACCCTTCACTTTCCACATGATCTGTTGAGTCACACTCGTTCTTGTAGACATGGTAATGTTAACATCCTTAGCATATAGGATGTTGAATCTCCTATGCTATATATCATATTCAAGTTTATTCAACTTCCATGCTTATGTTCCACCATATCCTTATGCTATTTAGTTTAGTAGTTTTGTGGATTATTTATTGTTCTTTTACTTTGCAACTTTAACCCTTACCATATCCTTATGCTTATGTTCCACCATATCCTTATGCTATTTGTTTATTCAACTGCCATGCTCAAATTTTTTATTTCTGATAAGAAGTCATATATATTGGTGCAGCTTTGACAAAAGTATTCGGGTCGAAATGGGTAGTAACAAGGCCAACAGCTAAATAACACATTAATGACAAAATGATAGGGGTATCTGTGTCCGAATGACACCAAATCCATCTATGTAATCTTTATATGGCCAGCGGATCAAGGCTTAGAGGATACAAGGGTCAAGTTCAATTCAAAGGAAACGTAAGATAAAAAGTTTAACAAAGAGTTTATTATATCTGTCGATATGAAATCATAATTTACATTAGCATACCAATACTTAACAGGAGAATGAGTTCACAGCCAATACTAACAATTGCATTAAACTGGAATACTAAATCAACAAAACATAGTTCCAGAAGGTTCGAGCGGTTCGCAAATGCACAAACAAGATTACGAAAGGGAAATAAAAGAGCTAAGCAAACATTGAGAAATCCGACAAACAATCAAAAATTTTAACACAATAGAGTGCAGTGATCACACTTTTTCTTGAAGTTGAACTTTGAGTGAGTTTTTATTGAAGTTGAAAATGATATTTGCATCTTTTAATTGCTAAAAAGCTCCTTTAAAAGAGGCATGAATGAGCAAAATAAGGATTACAATTCACAAGCATGCTGATGTGCTGAGACAAAGTATTAGATTAATCAAGTAATTAAATAAATTATTTTCATATGCATGAATATTTTTATATTTATATAACTTACAATTGCATGAGAAAGTGTTTCATAGTAACGACCATGTAACTGTTAGAAAAAATTACATGTCACCAAGTTCAAATTTTTTTTTCTATTTCTGAAAAAAGTCATATCGGTGTAGCGTTGACAAAAATTATACGGGTCGAAATGGGGAGTTCTGATTTATGGACATTTCTAAGAAAGAAGAAAGAAAAGATACATGTTTCTGTAATATAAACTTCACCACAATGTGATAGCAAATAAGATTTGACCAAACCACAAAAGATCAAATGTAAGCATATCATGTGTTTGTTCATGGTGCAATTTTGATGGTTTATAGGTCAAGCTATTATCAACAGCTTTTTTATTATAAAAAACCGAAACCAAACCGTTGAAATTCAAGACTAAACCATTACTAACGGTTTGTCTTCATGCTTTACAGTATTTTTATTAAGAAAGTTACTGTCAATGTTCAAATGTATCTAAAATATTAACATAGTGATTGTTCTAAAGTTTATTATGATCATACTTGCGAAACCAATCTAGAAACATGAACACTAACACAAATTTTCTTACTAAGTTTCACACATGTACTGACTTCTTTTTCAGCATATTTACTGTTTTGTCATCAGTTTGAAATGCTTGTGCCAAAATCTCTATTGAAAGTGGTGGAGTGGACCTAAATATGGAGTCTGTGATGCCAATGACACCCGGGTTTTGACTACTCAATGCAGCTATCGCAGTCGCATTCGAATGACCCATATTCCTTTGAAAATGAACGAGCCCAACCGGGAAAACAAACACATCACCACGTTGAAGGACTTTAGTAATGAGTCGGTTTTGTGGGTCTGAAGTAATGAACCCAACTTGAAGATTTCCTTCTAAAACAGTAAGTATTTCGGTTGCTCGAGGGTGAGTGTGTGGTGGGTTGGCTCCCCAAAGTGCATAGTCAATTCGCATCATTGAGATCCCGAGTGTGTTGAGCCCGGGAATCTGGTATACGGTTACAGGGCTGACTCGATACCCGTAAGAGTTTTGTGTGTCCCGGCGATGTGGAGCCCGCTATAGAAGAAATCATCAGCTTGGACAAACAGTGGGTTCTTGCAAGCCATACCGTTTACTCTAACCGCACCTAAACGAAAAACTGTTGAAATTTTAAAAAAGGTAAAATAAACGAACATATATAGTAATAAAATGTGACAAAACGACCAAAATTTGTGCCAGACGAAATGGGTTGCAAAATTCGCGACTGTATTAGTGACTGAACCAAATGGTCATAATTTTATCAGTAGAAACAAAAGTGGTCGCAAAATTAGCTACTAAAACAAAATCGGTCGCAAACTCATGAGTGGCATACCAAGATTGTTTTGGTCGTAAATCGGTCATAAATATAGCCCCGACAGAAACTATTACAGTCGAATTACATAAAATAAATAACGAAAGATAAAATAAAAATTAATTTGGTCACAAACACGGTAACAAATTAATATTACGGTCAACAATAATACGAGCATATATATAACCTAGGTTGTTAGACTGATCGGCTACGCAAAAATCCTGTAGGGGTGAAGGCTCAAATGCAAACATATTGAGGATTAAGGAACTGAATGCTCCTAACAAAATGAATAATATTGCTGCCATTGATTTGAAGAACAGTGTTTGTATGATGAAAAGTAGTGTTCAATATGAAGTATGTTTATATATAGTAAGCATACAAAGAAAGATCATGCAAAAGCTCATGGATCTTGGTAGTTAAGGGGTGTTTATTTTAGTTAGTTTGATGCTTTCGTATCTTATTGGAATCTTGAAATAATCCAAGAATTGCCTGTAGTCATTTGAGGTTCATGATCGTATTCACAAATTAAATAATATCTACCAATTTTTATTATTAATCATGGGCTAAACAAAGGGTTATCATGTGTCCTACAACATCTCGTAGCCTTTTTTGATATTTATCTTTTGCTTTTGGTTTTAATAATACGGTTTCTTAGACAACTTTCCATCATGTAAACGATTCCAACAGTTTAGTTATAGTCCTTAACCTGCGAACAATTTTACCTACTATGAATAGTTAACATATTAAGAGCATCTCTGATGATGCTAAACGAAATAAGTGCAGCATAAGCTCCTATATTACATACCCACAAACACACCTCCTTAGGTAAAGGTGTACAAACCGATTTTTCTTTCATCAATCCGGTTCGGTTTTTAAACCGGACCGGTTTTTTATAAGATGAAACGAGTTTTTCTATCTAAATACTCGAACCTAACCAGTTTTGAAACCATTTTTTTTCCAGTTTAATCAGGGTTTTCCCCCTTTGAACCGGTTTTTAATCTTGTTTTTGATGTCGAGCTACCAAACCGGTATATGAAACAACAGTTCTAACTGGTTTGCGAACCAGTTTGCTAAAACAGGTTGTTTTTAAACCGGACCATTATCCGTTTCTATCCCTGAACCAATTTTTTATACATTTCTAACCTTAGCTATCATATTAAATTTTCATTAATCATTTAAAACTCCATTTTACTTCAACATTATATCACCTTTTTAATATCCTATATTTGATATATATATATATATATATATATATATTATATATATATATATATATATATATATATATATATATATATATATATTATATATATATATATATATATGTATATATGTATAGGGTTTCCAATGAAAACCATGTTATAACTGAAAACCATAAAAACTACATCTAAACCATTGATCTATTAGATCAATGATTAAAATAAATAATGGTGTTTTAGTAAATTATCTAAAATTAAATGAGATTATATTAATGGTATATGGGCATATTTGAAACAGAAAAATATTAGTTTAGGAAACCATACTAAAATTCTTACATTTATCCTTCTCTCTCATCCCTCATAAATTATGTTTTAATATGAAAAAATAAAAAATAAAACAAACAATTAAATGTATCTTTATTGTTTTAATCTCCCTCAAACATCTGACTTTATGTTCATTGTTTTTAAAAAAAACCAACAATGAATAGTCTCAACCATATGTACGTATATGTAAGCACATATGTGACCTAAGTACGTATATGTAAGTAAATAGGAAACCTAATTTGTTTCCCTATCCTAAATAACTTGATCTCTTAAGTCTTTTTGTTACGTATATGTATGAGTTACATACAATGTTTGATTGTTTGTATATGTTGCTCATATACGTTTACATTAGCTTTATTAAGTTCATACGTAGCTCTTGTATGTTCCTCATCTTCTTGCTCATTTTCTTTGTCTTTAGTCTTATAAAAATGTAAAACTATATAAATATTTATTTACAAACCCATACACTTACATATATGTATCTCGTGTCTGCTTACGTATATTTAACTTACATAACCTAACATACATATATGTAACCTAACTTACAAAATAGATATTCCTCTTCTTCCAAGATACATACATGTAACATCACTTACATAACATGTCTTTATCATCTTCCACCCGATTTGCAGGTTTGACTCCGATTTAAAAGTATTATTTCTTGAATAATTATTGTTCTTGAAAGATTTGCATATTTAATTGAACCATTAACGGTGGTGCTGGTAGCGTTTGAATGGGTGGTGGTGCTCGATCGAACCATTGACAACAGGGACGATGGCACAACGATGGCACGACGATGAAGGAGCAATACCTTTTTCCAACTAGTTGCTCTTCATTTTCACAACGATCAAAGTTACATATACGTACGTCACGAGTTGGGTACGTATGTGTATCCTACTGGGACCCTTTTCCATCAAGTTCATCACCATTTTCATCTTGGTTACATATACGTAACTAAATTTATTATCATTGTCATCTTCTTCATCTTGACTTTCCCAGTTCTATCCACATGAAACCCTAGCCGTCACCCCACTTCAGTGAATGTAGAAGATGTAACATTTTTTCATATTTTCTCCCTTTACCAACGATTCAGATCAAGAACATATCGAACATCACCATCGCACCTACTCCGACACGTAGCCACGGTTGTTAACATCTCATGGTCGATTTTGAAGAGAAATGGAGTTTCTTAAATGAAAATGCATTAACAGGTCTAGCGAAGA